>QEPC01006909.1:4018913-4051653 GCA_003113815.1 Sphenodon punctatus | reverse complement strand
CTGTCCATCCACGTCATCTAGAAGCTACCACTCTACTCCCAAGACTCACCATCAAGGTTCTGGGGCCGTCATTCCACTCATGGGGAGCTGTCATTCAGCTGCATCAAGAAGCAGCCATCCACTCCAGCCCCAGGACCTACCATCAGGGTTCTGGGGCCTACATTACAGGCAGGGAGGGCTGTCGTTCCACTTTGTTGTTTGCAACTGCCCCACCAATGCCTAGCAGCCTGCCACGCCTGGCCAAGTAGGAGTGCCAACCACCAAGCCCTTGCCGGGCCATTGTCGCTGCTCCGCCAATGCTTGGCAGCCTGCAATGCCCAGCCAAGTAGGGGTGCCAGCCACCGAGCCCTGGCCAGGCCTCTGCAGCTGCTCCTGGCACTCAGTGGGCAAGGGACATGGCCTCAGTTGAACTAGCCAGAAGCCCTGGGGAGCCTGGGTTCCCCAGGACTTACACCAGGCTGGGACATTTCAGTTGCAAAGGCCAGCCCCATGTGCTTTCCCCTCCCCCATGGTCCATGGCAGAGGGAGTGCATGGTGGTTTGCTGCTGGGGTAGCCATGCTGGGAGCCACCTGATTGAATCCCTCCCCAAACACTCCATCTGAGTGGGTGCTCTGCAGAAGTGCCACTCAGCATTGCCACTCAGTAGTGCCAGTCTGCAATGCCCAACCAAGTAGGGGTGCCAGCCACCAAGCCCTGGCTGGTCCTCTGCCGCTGCTCCGCCAATGCCACCCAACCAGCAACACCCAGTCAAGCAGGGGTGCCAGCCACCAAGCCCTGGCCGGGCCTCTGCTGCTCCTCCACTGATGCCAGCCTTAAATGCTCCGCCAAGTAGGGCTGCCAGCCACCAAGCCCTGGCCAGGCCTCTGCTGCAACTCCATCGATGCCAGCCTGCAATGCCCTGCCCCCTATGGGTGCCAGCCACCAAGCCCCAAGCCTTCCCAGTCTCTGCTGATGCTTCTGCTGCCACTGGGTCTCAGATGACCAGCCCTGGAACCACAAGCACCCCCACGGGTCAAGCACTGAACCGGCCTGCCTGCCCGGGCAACCTGGGGTGCCAAGGCCCAAGTCTTCCTGGTCTCTGCTGCTGCTGCCGCTGCTGGGTCTCCAGAGGCCATCCCTGGAACCACAGGCAACCCCATGGGCCCAGAGCTGAGCCTGCCTTCCCGGGCAACCCGGGGTGCCAAGCACCAAGCCTTCCCAGTCTCTGCTGCTGCTGCTGCTGCTGTGTCTCCGATGGTCAGCCCTGGCACCATGGGCACCCACAGGGGCTAAGCGCTGAGCCTGCCTGCCTGGGCTACCTGGGATGCCAAGGCCCAAGCCTTCCCGATCTCTGCTGCTGCTGCCACCGCTGGGTCTCCAGAGGCCAGCCCTGGCACCACGGGCAACCCCAAGAGCCCAGAGCTGAGCCTGCCTTCCCGGGCAACCCGGGGTGCCAAGCACCAAGCCTTCCCAGTCTCTGCTGCTGCTGCTGCTGCTGTGTCTCCGATGGTCAGCCCTGGCACCATGGGCACCCACAGGGGCTAAGCGCTGAGCCTGCCTGCCTGGGCTACCTGGGATGCCAAGGCCCAAGCCTTCCCGATCTCTGCTGCTGCTGCCACCGCTGGGTCTCCAGAGGCCAGCCCTGGCACCACGGGCAACCCCAAGAGCCCAGAACTGAGCCTGCCTTCCCGGGCAACCCGGGGTGCCAAGCACCAAGCCTTACCAGTCTTTGCTGCTGCTGCTGCTGCTGCTGGGTCTCCGACGGTCAGCCCTGGCACCATGGGCACCCCCAGGGGCTAAGCGCTGAGCCTGCCTGCCTGGGCTACCTGGGGTGCCAAGTGCCAAGCCTTCCCGGTCTCTGCTGCTTCTGCTGCTGCTGCTGCTGCTGCTGCAGGGTCTCCAACAGCCAGCCCTGGTGCCACGGGCACCCCCAGGGGCCAAGTGCCAAGCCTGCCTGCCAGGGTAACCCGGGGTGCCAAGCACCAAGCTTCCTGGCCTCTGCTGCTGCTGGGTCTCCAATGGCCTGCCATACCACCACAGGTCCCCTGGGGGTCCCTGGAGTGCCCCATGCCTCCTGATGACACCAATATCCGCTGAACATTTGGGGGGTCCAAACTCCACTGGACCAAACCCACGTACCTGAACTAAGTTTTTAGTCTGAATGGCCGAACATCCAAATTCCATCCTGTTCACACATCCCTACTTTAGATATTTGAAGACTGCTATTGTGTCACTCCTTAAACTTCTCTTTGGAAGACTACATATATTGGTTCCTTCAACTTTTTCTCATAAGCCTTGCTTTCCAGAACCTTTAGCATCTGTGTTGCCCTTCTTTTTACCTGCTCCAAACTGCAAGCATCCTTATTAAAACTAATACCCCAAATTGGACACAATAGTCCAGGTGAGGTCTGATCAGGGCTAATTAGATGAAATTAAATCCCGGTGAGAAAATAGTTGGGTTTTTTTTAAAATAAATCATTGTGCATACAATCAAAAATGGCTACCAGACTATTTTGCGTATCTGAAAATGGCCCATGCCCTTAGCCAAAGGCCCTTTTTACACAGATGGGGGAATGGGTGTTCTGGCGCAGTGGGTGGAGATGTGTGCATGTCCTTTTACATGGACACACACCCAACTCCACCCACAGGGCCACCTCCGGTTTTAATTTCTACCCAGAATTTTTTAAATTCTAATTCTATCTTCTAAGGTGTTAGCAACCCCTCCCACTTCTATGTCGTCTTCAAACTTGATAAGTATTTCCTCCATTCTTTTGGCCAAGCCATTAATAAAGATATTAGGTGCAATCCAATAGCCCGCGTATGCACAGTGCTCAGGGTAGAACGCACTGTGGCAGAGTGAAGGCATAGCAAGCTGAGGGAAGCCAAAGTGGCTGCTGAGCACACCCAAGATGGCTGCCGACAGGAAGTGTGTGGGCTTGGGGCGTGGCCTGATGCATAAAACAATGTGAATGGGAGAAGAGAAGGGAGGCGGCTAGAGTGAAGCTCAAGTGAGAGATAATCTGGGTCTAGCAGAGAGAACTGAAGCCATGAGACTGAGAGCCTAGAGGGGCTCTGAAGTATGGTGAGACCAGAACTGTGGATATTGTGTATATGCCTTGTGATGGGTGTTAAAGGACACTGTGAATAAACAAGCATGTGAGAGTGAATTCCCAAAGTGTGGACTGTGGATTTGTGGGGCCGATCCAGGAAGGGGAACCAACCCCAAAAGAGTGGTCCTGGAACAGCGTGGTAGCAGCAGCTCAAGCTAATTCCCTACAGAGGACGTTCTCACGAGAACTGCGCCAGGGCGGCTGCTACAAGCGCATGCTCAGGCATGCACGTGTGCCGTGCGAGCAGCACAGTTGCTCGAGGCAAAGGCACAACCCATGGTGGCGTACGTGGGCTATTGGATTGCACCCGTTGAGTATCGCCGGATCCGGGACAGAGACCTGCAGGACCCCACTCGATATTCCCCTCCAGTGTGATGATGAGCCATTGATGATCACCCTTTGACCGTGGTGATCCCACATCTTCAACATACAAATTCAGTTAGCGCATTTGGTGTTGCAAATTTGTCAGCTTTAAACTCTACTTTGGATGCTGTGGTTTGAGAAGTTGGCAGACGTAACAGTGGATACGTGTAATGTTACTGCCCTCCAAAGTGGGCCAGGAAAAGGTGGCTCATTGAAATAAAATGCTGCAGAGAAAGATATAAAACCCTAAATGTTCAGGAATCTCGCTATGAGAAATAATAGCACCGAGTAAGTGTGTCCTGCCTAATGGGTCTCTTGTTACTACAGATCAATCAAGATCTCCCTCCCCGCTTCCATGTCTAAGAAAAGAGTACACACGCTTTGTTGCCAGAGAGCACACACTGGTAGTCCATAAGAAATGGAGAATTTCATCTGGTGTGGGAAGGACTTGCAGAGTTGAGACTAAAGTTGAAGAAGTCACTGCTGGGAACACAGTAGAAGAGCACAAAAAATAGTGGAGGGCAAATAGGAGTGAGAGAGAGAAAGAGAGACACAGGGAGACAGAGATCATGTTTTTTATGGGAGAAGATGTCAAACTGTCATGTTAGTCTCAGCAGTGACTCGCGTGCCTGTGGTTGCTATGGTAACTGTTGTGCCAAGCCTCGGCACTTATGTATTTTTCCATTGATAATTATTAATGTGCACAAGTGCTGCCTTGCACTTTACACCTGCCTAGCTTGTAAGCCTACCTTAATTGGATGTGCCAAGATTGAGGAAAAAGTAATCTGCCCTTTCAAGACAAGTGGCGGGTAGATGAAGTGTTGTTTAGGCCTTTATTGTAACAATTTCACTGACAAAATTACTAGGAGCCGTCTTCCCTTGCTGCACATACGCTCCCTTTTGTCTACCAATTCCAGGGTTTAAGCTCCCAGCTTCATTACAGTAAATCTTTGAAGGAGCAGTTTGGTGCTGCATGCTAAAATTTCACTTTGACCGAAAGGTTCTTTCAGCTATTAGTCACAGAGCCATGGAACCAGACGGAAAGAATCAACAGATCCGAGTCTAAAATGTTATATAGTGCAGGCCCGCACAGCTCACCCCTTCTTCCCAAAGAAACACCAAAACCTAATTTAGAAAGGATGCAAATATAAGGCTTCAAAACTTAAATTAGATTGTCCGACAGGCATAGAGCAAGCGGTACTGCCCATGTTGGAGGTCTAAATGTTTGAGAATTATCAGTCTTATAGAAAACACTCTCATCCCGCCTCATCCCTTCTTATACTCCAAGCACAACTCAGAAGATTCTTTACCTCAGAATTCTAGGAAAGAATCCTTTCCTCCAAAAATGTCACTTGAAAAAGTGCCTGTCCCCTTAAACGTAAAGGACAACTCGCAAAACCTCAGTAGCAAACATTGGGTGTTTTTAGACAAGCACCTTCCCACCCATTACCCACCCATCATGCATGTTGCAGGGCTACATAGGGTGCCAATGTGGCACTGCAACATGCATGATGGGTGAGAAGGTGCTTGTCTAAAAACACCAATTATTGTAAATTGCAATTGCTTATATTTTCAGGAAAATTGAAAAGGATCCATTTGTTTTTGCTGGTAATGATTTTCACTTATTATTTATTATTATTTATTATTATTTTAGACATTTATATAGCGCCAGTCGTGTGACCTGGTGCTGTACAGAACATAGGATTAGACGCGGCCCCTGCCGGTGGCTTACAATCTAAAAGACAATGGGGGGGAGACGGGGAGAGGGGACAGTGGGAGAGACAGGGGAGAAGACAAACAAACATTCAAGTGTATGCAAAGTCTCAGGTGCGTGTGCTTGGCTTGGTTACAAAGAGGTCAGTAGCAGCAGTCAGCAGAGGAGGGCAGACAGTAAGAGTAAGGGGAAAGACTAGCAGGCATTGGGAAAGGCAGCAAGGAAAAGGTGGGTCTTGAGGAGGGATTTGAAGCAGCGGAGGGAGAGGGCAAGGCGGATGTGGGCAGGGAGGGAGGTCCAGGCATGGGGGGCAGCGAGGGAGAAGGGTCTAAGGTGGTTAGGTGAGCAGGAGAAACGAGGGAGAGTGAGGGATGGGACAACGGAAGAACGGAGAGCATGTGCAGGATTGTGTGGGGAAATTAGGTCTGAGAGGTAAGGGGGAGCTTGGTCGTGGAGCGATTTGAACGTGAAAACCAGGAGTTTAAACAGGATACGTTCAGGAAGGGGGAGCCAGTGAAGGGAGAGGAGGAGAGGATTAACGTTTGACTGAAATGAATACTCTCAAAAAAGAGTATAACCCAGTTAAATTACAGCACCCAGCTCAACTCAGTAACATCAGGTACTTACCAGTACCAGATTATTGCCCAATGGGCTCCCCGGTGTACCAAAATACCAATTCCGTTACTGAATGCCCAGTTTTCCATTTCCAGTTTTACCATTTCTTCCATTTACTAAACTCAGAGAATGATTAGGAACATTCAGAAGCACATGAAAAAAGGGAAATGGAGAGTTGGATCGGGTCCTTAAAATGGAAAATTGGTTGGTAAAATGGAAAATCAGCAAGTCAGTAGTGGTAACACCTGGTTATTTCGGTAATCTGGTGTCCATCTCAGTAATCAGGGACCAAACGTACACCCAATGGTCTACCCAGAATCTTGGGCATTTTGGATATTTTGTGTGAGATAGTGACAGACGAGATGGCAAAGATTCATACAAATTAGGGAGCAGGGAACTGAACTGTAGAAATTAGAAATGCCAAAGACCTTGGTTTAGTGAATTCTGGATTCTTTCATTGACACTGGTGGAAGACGTGCCAGCCACCAAAAGGTTCAGACCCAAGACAAGTTCTTAAAATGGGGTTCCCCTTAAAATTCATTTGTGAGCCATTACAAAAATAATAGCAAGTCCAGATTCCCTTGGCAGGCCTGGGCCAAAATTCCCTTTTGTCTACCACCTTCCCTGTGGGAAACCCTGGATGTAAGGCAGGTCAGGAGATTTAACACCAGCATGGTAATAGCATTTGTCAGAGAAAAAAAAATAAAGACTTGGTTCTGCTGTTTTTTACTCAGGCTTTGGCCAGTCCAGGGTTTGGAGGACAGAGATGAATTGCCCAATATGGGATGCCAGTACTTTTCCTCTGCTAGCTAAACAGTCTGGACAGCATGTCCACTCTTCCTCCCACACAGGGCCTGGGGTATGTGCTCACCCCATGTGGCTACCGGGAAGCAGATTCAGTGCCAGCAGCCAAGCAGGAGGTGGGAAACGGAAGATGGGTTGGCAGTGCCAGCATGGAAAGCAGTGTGGGAGAATGGGGGCAGATGTAGTTCCTGAGCATCTGTGCCTCAGGAATTAGGTTCATCCACGGAAGGAGGGCAAACTGTCTTTCCTATTTTGTTGCAGACAGCCCTGATTGCCATGTTGTTTGCTTGAAGAAAAAAAATTACCTTTCAGAATAGAAAAAAAAGAAGCTCTGTACACATAATAGAAATACAGAGAGATACGTATTATAGCCCTGATTTTACACAATTAACCATTTAAATGCAACCCATTTGCTTAGAGAAGGGGACATTGCCGACTGTTCTGGGGGATAGATGCAGCATTTCATTCCAGGCCTTTACTCCTCCTGTTTGACCTCCTGCTTTCATGAGGTTCCATGTAGCTGCGACGGGAGGGAAAGGCAGCATATCGGCCTGTCCCCTTAAACGTGCAGAGCAACCTACAAAACCTCAGTGGCAAACACTGTCATTGTAAATTGCAGCTGCTTATTCTTTCATTTCTTTCCCCTGTTGTCATTGCTGAATTACAGAAACCCATTCTATAATGCATAGGAGCCAGGGAGGGACAGACTAATGGCTCATGAGCTACTTTTCCAAATGTCAGGACCTAGGCCTTGAACCCTTGCCCCAAGACTTCCTGGAGCAGCAGCTGTGCTGGCAGCACCACTGACTCTCTTGCCTCAGGCCCAGCTACTCCCCTGCCCTAGCCATGTCCCTCCTGTCTGTCTCAACCTCCTGGTTGGCTGCCTGCCACCTAGAAGGAAGACCTGCAGGCACAGAAAGCTGGGTGTATCATGTGACTTGCTGCCTGTCTCCCATCTGACCTGTGTTCCTCTTGTGCATTGAGTTTTTTAGAACCTGGACCCCACTCTGACCCTTCCAGCTCCTTTTCCTGCCCTGAACCCTGAGTCTGCCATTGCCCTGGGCTCTGACCATTACTGCAAGATGGTTGTGTTTCTCCTTGATATTATTTCTTTCAGAGCTGTCCTATGTAGGGCCAGTAGGGGCTAAGGCCCAGGCCCTGCAGTCAAAGGGTGCTCTGCAGAGAGGTCAGTCCTGGTAGCCCCAGCACCAGTTCTCCTGAAACCTTAGGACAGGCTAGTTCCGCGGGGCCCTGTCTCTGCCCAAGACTCTCATCCTCAAGGGTGGCTGCTTCCTGATGGTCCCTGCCCTCTCCCTCTCCTCTTATCACCTACTGAGGTGGGGGTACACCAGTCTGCCAATTGTTAAAGTGCTGGGGCTATGGATGAGTATTCATGAGGAATTCATGAAGGGATTCATTGTATTTTCACCTTGGGCCTTCAAATTCCCTATGATAAGGGAGTCTGTCTTTAAGGTAGTAATGGGTTGTGGAAATGTTAGGAATCCAAACCAGATCAGGTGCCAAGAATCCGGGTAAGGCATCTAGGTAAGTAAACAAGTATCCCGTCAAATTTCTAGTACCTGAATCGACTCGAAAAATTTGGGTACCAAATGGAAGGCTCGATTTTCACCCAATTTGAGTTCCCTATGTCTCGGAATGTCCCAGAATGTTGACTTCTTGTCCCAGTTTTCTGGTCCCAGTTTTTCAGTTTTTTGTCCCGATTTACCAATAATCAATAATCAAAAATGTGGGTATTACCCACAGTTACCAAATTATGTACCTGTTTCAGTTGTACTGGAACAAGTAACACATTGAAGTCCAGGGACAATAGTCTGGCCAGGTATCCATCACATTGTCCAAAGACTTTGTGATTTAGGCTGTATATTAATTTATTCTTGATGGGAATGGGTCAACATGAGCATATTACACCGGTGCTTCGCTCTCTGCACTGGCTGCCGGTAGGTATCCGGGCCCAATTCAAGGTGTTGGTGTTGTTGACATTTAAACAGCTCTAAATCCCTAAACAGCTTTGGTCCCACCTATCTGCAGGACCGCCTCACCCTCCAGGTCCTGGAACAACCCCTGCGGTTGGCTGGGGGCGCCCTCCTTGAGGTCCCCCAGGTTTCCCGGGTGTCCACCATGAGGAGGGCATTCTCCGTGGCTGCGCCGCAGCTGTGGAACTCCCTCCTGTCAGAGATCTGCTTGGCTACCAGCCTCCCCTCTTTCCGCAGACAATTTAAGACCTGGCTGTTCCGCCAGGCCTTTCCCGAGGGAGATGGGGTGGGTGGGGTGGGTTAGGGTAGGGGGGGACGAGGTTTTATATTGGTGTTTTTAAAATTGTAATTATTATTGTTTGTTTCAATGTTTTAAAATGTTATTTAAATGTTGTGAGCCGCCCCGAGATGCCTGAGGCAGGAGGGGGCAGCATATAAATTTTGATATAAATAAAATATAAATACATTTATTTATTCATCTTCACTAGGACTAGGTCATTTATTGTGGCTTTTTAATTTTAAGATGGTATAAAATAACTTCAATTTTGAAATTTTTAATGATCTTTTTTATTTATTTATTTATTTATTTATAATATATTATATATTATATAATATATATTTCTGTTTCCATTTTAGGATGGATACGTTTCATCTCATTACAAAATGGTTTGCTCTCTACTTCTCCAACATTGAAGGAAGCCTCTAATTAAGGTAACAAAATGGCTAACTTCCAATTGATTTTATTGTTTGCGTGGTTGATTTGCTGGTTGGTTGAAGTTTTTTTATATATATATATAAATATAAAAATATATATATATACTTCTGTGGTTCTTTAACTTTTATGGTTATTGCCACTTTCTGCCCATTTTCTTAAACAGATATCTAGCTTTGTTTGGAAACTAGAAGCAGTTGTTTGAAATCTAACTGCTGTTGAGTGATGCAGAGAATGGTTTATTACAGTAGAACATTGAAATGGGACAACAGCTGTGCTTTTCTTGCGTCAATCGTAGGCCCTTTTTAAACAGACCCAGGAGGCACCGCGGTGTGGAGGGGATGGGTGAAAGCGGTGGCAGGCATGCAGTACATGTGTGGCCTGTCACACGGATGCACGCCCTCCTCCATACATCTCCATGTACGAAGGCACCTCCGTTTTCCCCAAGGCGTCCGTGCATTTTACATGCACGCACACACACACACCCACCGGCAGTCAGACGGATGACCCCCGCCCGTGCAGTCGTACATGTGGGCAGGGGGGGGCGCCCGTACAAAAAGGGTCATGGAAATGTAGTTTAGAGCTCTCAGATTACGCCTATCCGTTAGTGGAACAGCATACTTTTTTTATTTTCCGGAACTCAGTGTTATTTGATGGAATTCACTCTTGAAGGAGTTGTATAGGAGCCAGGATTTCGATCTTGAGTTTGAGTGTTCTTGGGTTTTTTGTTGTAGATTTTTTTTAAAGATGTGGCAGTTAAATTTCGGGAGTGCTCTCTATAGGTCTTAACTGGATGGAAGTTGAATACATAAAGCCATTTGTCATGTTGAGAATGTGCTCGTGATTGTACGGGGGTCATAAACTTATATAAACATGGGTAGGGATTTTCAAATGAGTTCAAAATTAGATGTCCAGATCTCTTTGAAATTCAAGATATTTTAGGTGCTTACCTCAGTTTCTTTCAAAATCCCAGCCATATATGACATTGAGTGAATTAACATATTTATATGTAAGTTGATTATAGAACAGGTCTGAGTCTGCCTCTGAAATAGGAATGAAATTTGGGAAAGCTCTTCTGTTTGAGAGAGTTGTCCTAACCACCAGCATGTACTGCATGTATTTACTCTATCCTGGCCAGTGTGGCCACACAACCAGTCTATTATAGAAGGTTGGGCCATGCATACAAAGGAGTATGATAACAGAATAAAAGCCGGGAACAAATTTTTCCATTGAAATATTCTAGCGACTAACTTTCTGATCCTTTTTCATGGAAACTTGGTCAAGGAACTTCCTACATGCTAAGTTTGGAGTCCAACATCTGGAAAGGAGTCCACATTTCTAATGCAACATGTAACTTCATTTTGGCCAATCCCATGCCCTGTGGATCTTGCGTGTACTCATGCATGCTCACACACACATGCAAACCACACGCACCTCCCTTGCAGGCACACTGCGTCACATGGAAACTACACACATGCATGCACGCAGAGGACTGTGCACAGGATTTGTGGGGTATGGGATAAGCCCCACAGAGATCTAGCAGCGACTCCATTACAAATATTTTCATTAGAGCTGAAAGACTACCCCCAAAAAATGGGTAAATCCATACAATCTACACTTCCCGGAATAAAAATTGCAATTTTTTGTAATAACAATACACTCTCAGTGGGTATCTGTTTTGGTTATTCTGTTTTAAGCTTTCAGGGGGGGTTTGTGGGAGGTTGGGGTTGATGATTTGGAGGTTTTGGCCATTTTGCATTTTGGTTATGTCATTTTGGCAAAATTTGTACTAAGTGCATGCACAATTGCCAAAACTAACACTACTAAGATACCAACATGATGAAAAAAACAAAGTAATTTAATATATTTTTTAAACAAAATTTTAACATTTTTTCCCTTTCAAAAAATGTTTTGAAAGGGAATACCCCCAAAAACCTGGATACACTGGGTGTTAACTGACACCCACTGGCCTGGTTCGGCCCACTTTGGTCTGACTGGGCGAGCGTGATGCCTGGGGTGGCTGTTGGGCTGTAAATGTGTGCCCGGAACAAAACGGGCCCACAGTTCACACCCAGCTCAGCAAGAGCGGGCGAACCAGGCGGAAACGTGTGTTCCCAGCCCTGACTTGTCCTGGCATGGGGGGTCACTATGGCAGTCAAGGTGCCAGGCAGGGTGCCAGCCACCACATGGGGGTAGAGTTGGACAGCCCTCCCTCCTTCCCCAGCCGGGATGTCTGTTCCCATCACTATAGCTGCCCTGGCTGGGAGTAGCCCTCCCCACCCTCAGGCGGGATGATGGCAAAGCCATAATGTCTGTAAGTACCCACTGTGACAGGGGGTCTTCCAGGGCCTCTCTAGGGTGCTGTGGTGCATTATGGGGAATTAGAAAACACCGCCTGACCATGCAATACTCCACCAGCAGCAGGAGTTGCCTCACCAGCATGTACTGATCCTAGCAGGACATGTCACATGCTCCAGAGTCCACACAGCTGTGGGTTCCAGGTCCTGGCCTCCAACCACCCCTCTAGCCAAGCCTATGTTACTGGTAATGCAAAATAGTCCATGTACAATATAGGACTAAAGCCTCTCTTAGTCCTTAGACTCTCTGCGTCATGACTATAGTCGTGGGTGACCCTGAGCAGGGTATATCCCACCTGATGAGAGCCTCCCATGGGCTCTTCCAGTAGGCAGCACTCCATTGGGCGGGGGATCTCTGTAGCTGAGCAGGCTTGCGCTGAGATGAAGAGGGAACTCCTCCAGCTAGTTCCTTCTCCTAGGCCACACTCCGTAGACTGAGCTCAGCCCCTTATATAAGGTTCGAGAATGCTCAGTTCAAAGGCCGCACCATTGCTTTGGAATTTCTTCTCAGTGGAGATTCCCTCAGCCCGGATCTCCTTGCTGTCCATCAGGCGTTTAATGGTGGAGGGGGTGGGATCAGTTAGTTGGGTGGGGTTTTTTCTTATGCACAGACCTGTTTTATGTATGTTTTAAATTTAAATTGTTTCTATTTTTGACATTGTTTTATTGTGATCTATTTTATGGAAGTCGCCCCGAGTCGCCATTGGTGAGAGGGGTGGGGTAAAAATAAATAAATAAATAAATAAAATTAAAGGGGACAGACTGAGCATGTCTAGGGACCTTTAGACCTACAGCCAACACAGAGCCCTTGTATGCAGGACATGCCCTATTACATACACAATTACCCATTTTGGTCGTTGATATTGTTTGCATCGAATGGCTACCCAAAAATGCAAACAATGCTTACAAATAATAATAATCCCTATTTCAGCTCTACAGTACTAGGGAAGGAGAAGTCATATATTAACATTTCACACTGTGTCAGACCAATGATCCATCAATCCCAGTATCTGGTCTCTGGGGTGGCCAGTAACAGACACCACTGAGGAAGTCACAGGGTGGAAATAAACGGGCAATAGCCCCGCAGAAGTCCTGTGTTAGGCCCGAACAGCCCCCATTCAGGGGGTTTTGTGCGGCAGACATGATACACAGGCAGTGCTGTACTCTGCCCACCCCCACCGCCCTCATGACTCTAAGCCGTGGGGAATTCTGAGTCCAGGAAGCTCCCCCTGCTATTTGCTGCCTGTGATTTTTTAGTTTGGTTGTTGTTGTTTTTTTGGTTTTTTGGTTTTTTCCGAGTGTCATTTTTGAGTGTCCGAAAATTCCAGGGAGATTGAGAGCAGCAAGCACATTCACTGTTCTGACCACTGGGCCCGCTCTAGGTGCTTTACCCACATGGAGACTGCACTCACCAGTAATGGACGAGGGCGGACACATGGGCTATCATTGGCCAGGATTGATGCCCCAGGACTCAGTGGTTCATGGAGGTTCCATGGGACCATACCTCTCACAGCCACCTAATAAACAGGCAGAGAACATGGGCTGAACACTGCCCTGGTGTGGCCTATCATCTCGTTTATAAACCCCCTAAGGAGTGCTCCATCTTCTGTTGTTCACTCTCAACTTAGGGACAATAGGCCAATTTTACGCATGACAAAAATGGGTTCTTGTAAGTGCTCGAGATAATACTGGGTGTTATAAATGCTAGAGTTTTGTAATGTGTGAATGCACTATTCCCCTTTAATGCAGTGAGATCTTGCAGCCTTGTAAGAGTCGCATCAGCTGGGTCTGACAGGGCTGTGAGATCTCGCTGCATAAAAGGGGAATAGTGCTTTCACACATTACAAAACTCCAGCATTTATAACACCTGGCATTATCTTGAGCACTTATAAGAACCCATTTTTGTCATGTGTAAAAGTGGCCTAAATTTTGCACTTGCACCTCCTGATTATCATACCTAGAACTGAACAAGAGTAGGTGAATCAAGTCATAGAGAGAATTATTCACTCACTCTTGTTCTTGGACTCTAGTTCTGAAACAGCCAGTATTATCCATTGCCAGTGACAGAATACTGCACTAGGTTAGTGGTGGGAAACCTTTTCCTTCCCAGCGGGAAGTGAGGGCGCTTTGGAAATTAGTACAAGGTGGGCCTGGACAGGATGCGGCAGTGGGGGTGCACTGCTTAAGGAAGAGGGAGGACCCAGCTCATGTGTCTATGCCATGGATCCAGAAGTGGAACAAGCTGCCTAAAGAAGTTGTGGACTCTCTTTTCCTGGAGGCTTTCAAGAAAAGACTGGACAGGCATCTTTCAGGAATGCTTTAGGTACAAGCAGGCCCCTTTTTAGGGGGGCCCAGGGATCAATGGAGTCAATTGCCCTCACACATGGAAGGGTCCACAACAACAGTGACAAACAGTCCAGTAGTGAGAAGGACTGAGCAGGGGGTGGGGAGTGTGGCTCAAATGAACATTCTGCGCCTGACCTCTCAGAGTTTTTAAAAGGCACTGGGTACTGGGTATCCTGCCTCAGAACAGGGGGTTGGACTAGATGACCTCTGGTTGCCATTACAACTTTGCTTCCATTAGTTATGCTTAAAGACATGTCCTGCCCCTTAACTCTGTTCCCGCTGAGCTAGCGCTTTCAGTGCTTGAGAATAGGGACTGGATCCATGGACCAGATCCAGGTACTAGAAAGAGGGGAAATAAATTTAAAAACAAACCAAAAACCACAGGTTGCATTTAGCCTACTGTCCTGACGTTCTCCATACCTGGGGTAGATCATCCATTGGTCTGACCAAGTGTGACTGTTATATATCCTTCCATTACAGGGGGTGCTGCTATTACCATGATCTGGTCATTTCCTTGCCCCCTAAACTCTAGGGTTACCATACCTCCCCTTAAAAAGAGGGGAAATACAAGGTGCAGGGCTACATTGGTTCCAGTCCAGCCCCGCAACCTGTATTTTTCATAAGCATGCTCTTTTAAAGGCTAACCCTACTTAAACCCAGTTCAATGGCTGGAATTTCTAGTGTTCAGGAAAGGGATAACTAGTTCAACATCCCCCAATTATGTTTTCATTTCACTTACAGTACAGCAGAAGAGCAGTGACCTTCCATGCCCCCTGCTCTTGGTTTTAATGATGTCACTGGTCTTTCCTCTACTTGACCCCGTGCTTGGTGACCTCCAAAGTCCTAACTGGCACTGTCAAAAACTTGGTAGCAGGAATGAAGTTCTTTTCTGACAATAACAAAATATAGAACAAAGAAAAGCATTTTCTTTGCCGGAGTCAGTATCCCTAACTTGCAGTTTCTTTGCCCACAATTGTCAGGAATACACTTTTGCTGACAAGCTTGGTTATTGCATTTGATTGCCTCGGTCACATTGTGTTACAGTCTAAAATGTAACTTAATTTGACTGATGCAACTTGACAGGTTGTGTAAAAGATGTAACGCAGCAGCTGAATTCTTTGTAGAACACACACGTGCTGCCCACACACACGCAGATACAGACATGAACATGCTATTGCTCTGAATGTGTAGTACTAGTCAGATTCCTATGTCCAGAAGTTAGTCCACGTCTACAAACATAAATGTCACTAATTTCATTAAGCTCACTTAAAATGTTACCCCTTTGCAAGCCCCTAAATAGACATTCATGCTAGTTTAAAACTGGTCTGTATCTCTTCACCATGCACTGTAAATTATAGTTGCAAGCTAAACAGATATAAGCCAAGTTTATACTGATCTGAAAAGCATGTGTAACCCCCTGCCAAAGGAAAAAATTGGGGCTTTGAACTTAGGGTGGCCAGATATGCAAATTTTAGAGGACACATAAGAAATACAGGTTGCTTGGTTACATTGGCTCCAATGCAGCCCTGCAACCTGTATTTCTCATACCTTGACCTTGACGACCGTCTCATCGATGACCTCATTGTGTTATGGAACACCTTGCTGACTGGGGTCATCGATCGGACGGCTTCTAGGCATCTGCTGCCCAGGTGACAGCTCCGCAGGCCTCCTTGGTTTTTTGAGGAACTGCGGGTGCTGAAGCGAGAGGGGCGGCGGTTGGAGCGACGGTGATGTTGTTCGTGTGCTGAAGCCGACAGATTGCATCATAGAGCCAGTTTATGAGGCTAGGCAGGCAGCAAAAAATGAGGGTTTTGCTATCCTCATAGCATCCGCAAAATCCCATCCAGCGGAGCTTTTCTGGATGGTGAGGTGGTGGCTGGTCAGTCCAGCCTCCCTCCACCTTGGAGTGGAGTCATCTACAGCATGCTGTGACATGTTTGTGGATTATTTTGTGGATAAAATTGCTCATCTTCACCAGGACTTCGATGCCGCACTTATTACACTAGGGGAACTGGAGGTTATGGCAGCCTCGCTGTATCCGTTTTTATGGGATCAATTTCAGTTGATGACACCTGCCGATGCGGTGGATGTCCTGGGGGCTGTCAGGGCCACTTCGTGTGAACTGAATCCCTGCCCACCCTGGCTGGTTAAGGCCTGCCGGGAGACAATGGGACCGTTGCTGACTGGGGTGGTCAATGCCTTCCTTAGGGAGGGCAGAGTGCCGGACTGTCTCAAGGAGGTAGTGATGAGGCCTCTGCTCAGGAAACCATCACTTGACATTGACTCCCGCGCCAGCTATCAGTCTGTCTCTAACCTTCCCTTTTTAGGAAAGGTTATTGAACGGGTAGTGGCTAGTCAGCTGCAGGAGCACCTTGACCATGTTGGTTTTCTTGATCCCTCCCAGTCGGGATTTCATCCAGGGCATGGCACTGAAACTGCGCTTATGGCTTTGGTCGATGATCTACACTGGGAGTGGGATCGGGGTCATTCGACCTTGCTGATTTTATTAGATCTGTCGGCTACGTTTGATACTGTTGATCATGAGATGTTGGTGACTTGCTTACGGGACTGTGAAGCGGTGGGTAAAACTGTTTTGGAATGGTTCCGTTCCTTTCTGACCGGGCAAACTCAGTGAGTGGTGCTTGGGGAGTGTTTTTCATCATACTGATATTTCTCGTGTGAAGTCCCACAGGGTTCTGTTTTGTCCCCTCTCTTGTTCAATGTGTATATGCAGCCACTCAGCAGGATGATCAGGAGGTCTGGCATGCGGTGTCATCATCCGACCCAGACCCAGAAGTCTCGGTGCTTACTTGGTGTCTGACAATGGTGGGGGACTAGATAATGGCTAACCAACTGAAGCTGAATCCTGACAAGATGGAGGTGATGTTGGTGGGTAAGGCGATGGAAATGATGGCCACCATCATTGATGGGGTCTGCCCTCCATTAGTCTGCCCTCCATTAGTCTGGGGGTGCTCCTCAATGTGCAACTCCGTCTGGATGTCCAGGTGGAGACTGTGGTGAGGAGTGCTTTTCGCCAATTACACCTGGTGCGACGGCTTTGGCCATATGTCTCGGACTCTGACCTGGCCACCATCATCCATGCTTTCATCAATTCTAGATTGGACTATTGTAACGCGCTCTATGTGGGGCTACCCATGGTGGCGGCTCAGAAACTGCAGCTGGTGTGAAATGCAGTGACACGTCTCCTGGGTCTGGGCCTCCAGGAGCATTTTATGCCAGTGCTCCATTCTCTGCACTGGCTGCCGGTAGTTTTCCAGGCCCAATTCAAGGTGTTGGTCTTGGCCTATAAAGCCCTAAACTGACTAGGCCCTACCTATCTGCAGGACCACCTCACCCCACCCACCCACCCTGGGTTCTGGATCAGCCCCTGCAGTCATCCAGGGGTGCTCTGCTTGAGGTCCCCTGAGTCTGCCGGGGGGCCACACAGGGAGGGCATTCTTGGTGGCCATGCCACGGCTGTGGAACTCCCTTCTGGTTGAGGCCCAGAAGGCCCCAGATCGACCTGGCTGTTCCGCCAGGCATTTGGCAAAGGAGAAGGGTGATGGGGTGGAGGGAGTGGGTTGGGGGGGTTAGGGGGTTAATTTTAGATCCTCTTTTTGTGTGTGTTTTTAGAACTATTGTTGTATTTTTATAGATTGTAAACTGCCCCGAGCTGCCTGTAGCAGGAGGGGTGGGGCAATAAGACATTTTAAATAAATAAATAAATAAATAAATGTCCTCTAAAATTTGCATATCTGACCATCCTATTTGAACATTTTCCCTCTTGCTACATTGAACTAAGCCTGAAAGTCTCTCTGGACAGTGATCTGTAGGTGGACTACACATCCCCCATAATCCCCATTTTGGAGCCAATTCCCATTCACCTTTACTCCTAGAATGAGGAAGGGGGGACCTGTCAGTCAGGAGCTGGAAGGCTTTCCTCTAACAAGGAGTGTTGTTGCCGAGTGGCCTGAGGAGAGAAAGAGAGGGCTCCCATAGGCCTACATTCAAGAGTTGGCTGCACGTGCTCGGAGGCAGAGACGTGAGAGGGGTCTCTCTCTGGGATAGTGGTCTCGCTCTCACTCACTCACCGACGTGACAGATGTCAGTTAACCCCGCCTGCAGTGAGAAGGGCTTCCCCCGGCCGGGTGCGCTCCGGCTGCAGGAACACATCCTTATGCCTGCCCTGGTGGGGGAGCAGGGTGGTGCCCCTGCACTGATGCTGTCCCTCCACCCTCCTGCCATGACAGACATGACTGCCTGTTACAGGCAGCCATGGCTGGACACCATTGCAACCCCTCAAGCTAGGAGGAACCAGGGTCGGTAACAAACGTTCCTGGCTGGACGCGAACTGAACACGGACTATGGACCTGCTTTGATCCAGGCCTACATTTCCAGCCTAACCAGCACCCTGAGCTGGGTTTGTACCGGGCCCACCTCAGGCAGGTCTGAAACAAGCATACCACCATGACTCTGGCCCAGCCAGGCCAAAGCAGGCACTGCTGGGCCAGTGTCACGGTGGTGAACACCTTCTGCAGCTTGTCTAACTGGGGAAGTGTAACCCAGAATGGCTGCCAGTTAGGAGGCCTGCATTGGAGCACCTACAGGCCTGCCTTGCCCAGCTTCAGCCTGCCCCACAAGCCAGCGGCACGACACCTTGACTAGAGAGCCTTCTCTTCTCTGTCTCCTCCTGGCTGTGAGTCAGCTTCACAGGCCTCTGACTGGAGGAGATTGGGAGTTATAGGGCCTGCAATTTCACTGGGTCTGCTACCAACACACATCATCTTAAGCGACGCCTTGGGTTTTCACCTGAGAGCCTTACTAACCTGGACCCAGTGGCTGCAAGGAGTTTAATCAAATGACAAGTGCGAGACCAGACCCTCCAATTGGAGGGGGAGCTCTTGTCTGTGCAGAAGGTGGCACCAGCTTATAAAACATATAACTCCTTGGTCCCAGGTTCATACTATTTTTTTGCGTGGGAGGACACCAGAGAGCATATAGGTTTTCTTAAGATGTGAATAAGTATGTTCCCTTCAGCGGTGTTGGAAGGTCGCTATAGGAAAATCCCGTGGGTGCTACAGTGGTGCCCCTTGTGCCAACTAGGGGCGGTAGATACTTTAGACCATATATTTTTCCAGTGCCCTGCCTTGGTTGGCCCCAGATGTATGTATCTGGGGTGGATTTTCTTACGTCATGGTTTGGCAATAACGGATATGCAGAATCTACTTAGCCCAATCGAATCAGAGCAAGCTAGGGCTGTGGCCAGATTTGGTTTGGCGATACAAGGTATTCGTCAACCATTTCTGGTTCCACATTGATAGTCATTTATAATAGAGCCTCAATGTATACTTAGTGTGTTCTACGAAATATTTACTTTTATTTTATTTGGCCAGGCTAGGTAAGGGGTATATCTATTGGTACTTTGATGTATAACATTGCCCTATACCTTCTCACGCTAGCCCGGCAGGAGTGTAAACAATTTTATTTTTGTGGGTGATTATGCCTTGTTTCAAGCATTCACCCATGTCATTTTATTATATGTAAATTTGTTAAAGGCTTTGCCAAACAATAAACTATATTGATTGATTGAACAAACACAAATTAACTGACGAAGCAAAGATATGAATTTTGCAGTGGCAATAAAGATGGATCGTCTTAAGCCAGCCAACGCAAGCAAGGAATTCCCCAAGGTCAAAAGACAGTGGGGTCTGTGTTGTACATCCCTAAGAAGGGAAACACTTGATCTTGTTTACAACTTAAGAGTGTGTGTGTGCGTTACCTTTTGTCAACTTTTCATAAAGCTCAATGTGTGTTTTGGTTCTCCAAAAGCTGTGTTAATTGATTACCAAAGAACTGTGTATAATTACATTCATTTGGCACTACTGGGTTGGTTTTATGTTTGTTTTTGGGGGGATAGTTAAGGTACTCCAAGCAGGGTATTATCCCCCAGGTGGAGGCACCACACAAAAGAGAGCACTTGGTATAGTGGTAAGCAGTGGGTAGGAAGAGCAAAAGACCCCATCTTTTTGCCAGGCTGACCCCAGGACACCCTCCAAAACATCAGGCGCCACCCCAGTGCTACCTAGGCGGAACACTTGAGGGAAATACCTTCCTGGACCTTCCAGGTGGGGGTTACACATGTCCTCCAAATCCATAATTATTCTGCTTTAATCAAGGGTTCTTTCTCACAGCACCCTTCCCCTCCTTCAGAATCACCACTTTTTCCATGATGTATTCACGGCTGCAGATCCTCCTGTGTTCCAGTAGCCATACGCAACTTATGGGGCAGGCATGGGGGCACATGCCCCCCACCACCACTATTTTGTAAGGCCTATAGAACGCTGCCCAGCCCCCACTCCTGTTTCCCCACGCTATTGGCAGTTACCAGTTGCCTATGTCAGTAGGCCCCACCTCTTGCATCCAGTGGAAGAGAACGAGGGATCATCAAGGAGCAGAGGAAGTGGTAAGAATTTCACACAACACTCGGAACGTGGGTTTCTGTCACTGCCCACCCTAAAAGACTGTTGTGTGAATGACATTTAGGTCATTGGCTGAAACAACCACATGATACTTAGTAAGCACCCGAAAAGTCAGACATGAGACTACCAGTGGGAAAAACCCAGTGAGAGACAGTCCAGATGGTGACACTTTGGACTGGGGGCAGGGCAGATCTATTCAGAAGTTCAGGTGTGAATGTGTACATAGGTGTATTGCAGGTAAAGAGCCACATTTTCGGGGGCCGCCCCTGTGCTATGGAATTCGCTCCCGGAGAAGGCTCGGTTGTCCCCCACATTCCTGCTATTTCGGCGTTTATGTAAGACCTGGCTAGTCCGCCAGGCCTTTGGGGAGGGTGGGTGGGATGGGGGTAGGGTGGGTTTCTTTTCCCTGCATTTGTGAATTTGTAATTGTTTTAAATTGTTTTATTGTTTATATTGTTGTTCGCTGCCCCAGGCTGCCCTGTGGGCAGGAGGGACGGGATAAATTTTTTATATAAATAAATAAATAAAATATTATTGTCCATGGGACAAGAGACAAGAGTCATACCATATCCCAAAGTGTAGCCTTAGAGCTTGCATTCACTAATCAACAGAATTTGTCCCAGTAAAAGATGTCATCTGGACTATTTCATCTTCATTTATTCATTCACAGGCAGGGATTGCGTCCATTTCTATATTCTGCACAAACAGAGATTTCCCCCAGATTTTCTTTTTTTTTACAAATGCATATTGGTGCATGATATTCAGGTGCATGGAATAAGCAGCAGACAGCGGGGATAACAATAGTCCACAGTGATATGGGGACAGTTCTGCCTTTATCCCCAAAGCTCCATCCTCTGAAAGTAAGGGGCTGAAATTACAGAGAGGACTATCCTCCTGTGCCTCAAACACATAGAAACCCCCTTCTTTTCCCATTGCCTGTTTGTAAACCCCCCTTCCACCTCCGGTAGCCATGACTTATGATCTATGAGTATGACATAAATGTGAAAACCAGTAGTAGCACATGTTGTGTCAAAAAAACATTTCTGCATTCTAAACTGTATGTATGAATTATAGCCATGTGGGGTATCAATGGGTGAAAACAGATGTGATGCTGGCCCCACTGTGGCCTACCATGGCCCAGGACTCAGTGCATGTCTGCTTCCACGCTGATCTGCTACTGCCCCGGGGCAGGTAGGCGACTGGCCTGGAATGTGTCCCCTGGATGAACCACATGTCCTGGGCTAAGGGACACCCACGTAGGCCAACATCGGCTGCAGCAGGCCAATGCATCTCTTCAACCCTGCTGCCATCTGCACTTTGGGGTGGGGACCGCCATGTCCGGGTGCCATGACTGGTCACCATGGCTGCCTGTCACGATGGAGGTAAGGTACTGGGAGTGGGATGGGGTGGAGCAGCTGCCCACATGTCTCTTGCATCCTCCCTTACCTGGGGCATGCAGGCGGCAGGACAGTTCTCTGGTTGTGGACATGTTTGGTCGGTGCCCCTCCCTGCCCCAGAGAGTGGTGACTGCTGTTTCCCACCCTGGGCCAGGGAGCTGCTGTGCCGCACACACATCTCTTTTCACCCAATGTGTTCCATTATGCTCAGCAGTATAAAAATAATATTGGGGCCGAGTCTAAGCCCTGCACACTTTGCGCGCACAACCCACATGCAACCTGTGCGCAACCTCTTTATGGGGACCATGATGTGTACACAAACTGTGGCCAAATCCCACATATGTTTAGGATTGGTTCCATTAGTAACAGTTGTGACAGAGGTTATGGAATAGGAGTAGAAGATGGTCCAGCACATGAGGATAGAAGCAGACAAACTCATTAAGAGAATACAGATTTCCTGGAAGGCACTTGACTAACAAAAGTAATACTTACAGAAGTCTATTGTTACACAATCACTGTTGTTCTCCATTAATTTCATTATGTTCCTATACCCGGTAATTGCTGTAGCTCAAGAAATGATGCTATTTCTTCCCAGGAACACTGAAATTGGTTAAAACTCACTGGGCTCGATCCCAAACCCCATGTGTCTTTCAAACAGTGTACGTGCATCCGGCATGCAACCCCCATGTGGACTGCAAGTGTACCTATGCAGGAAGGACAATAGCTTGCGCACCAGCCGTGTGAAAGCCGCATGCACAGGGGTTTGGGGTTGAGCCCACTGTATTCCAAATGCTTGCAAGATGAGATAAAGAATCATTAACACCACAGCTCCCATTGATCATACAATCATAGAATTATTGAGCTGGGAGGAAACTCGAGGGGCATCAAGTCCAACCCCTATTTGGTTCTGGGTCTGTCATGCAAAGATCATGCCAGACGTATGTTCATTCAGCTTCTTCTTAAAAACCTCGCACAATACAACGTCTACAACTTCTCCAGGCAACATGTTCCTTTGCCTTACAATCAGATTAGTTTTCTTTGACGTTCAATCTAAGTATTTATTCCTGAGGCTTGTACCCATTGCCTCGTGCCTTGCCTTGCTCTCCATAGCAAGGAAGTACACATCTTCTCTATAGAAGCTGTTCAAATATTTGTAAATTTACTCCTTCCTTCCAGTCCTTCAATCTCTTGTCAAATTATGTGTTCCAAACCTTTTATCATATTTGTTGCTCTCCTCTGCACCCTCCCTCTCCAGTTTTCCTATGTCCTTAAAACAGGGTGCCCCAGACTGAATGCAATAGTCCAGCTGGGGACTAAAGCAGAGCTGAGAAGAGTAGCATAATGGCTTCCCATGTCTTGTGTGCAATGCTTCTGTTGATGCAGCCTAAGCCTGTTTGTAGATGTGCCTTTATTTTTCACAGACTTCAAACTCTGCATTCAGAAACCTCACATGGGGGGGAGGGGAGTTTCGATGTGCCGTCCCGCACCGGACGTCTCCAGGCTGCCATTAGAAACAGCGGCACCAGACGGCTCGCACCTTCTTTTATAAACTGGATATTGAGGTTTGACAAATCTGTGTTCCAGAAGAATGCACAAGCCAACCAGCACTGCTGTTTCTAATGGCAGCCCGGTGACTTCAGGTTGGGGAAAGGCCCATCTAAACTCCCCCCACATGAGGTTTCTGAATGCAGACTTTGAAATCTGTGAAAAATAAAAGGCACATCTAAAAATGCACCACAATGGCATTAACCTTCTTTGCAACAGCATCGGCTTACACTTCTGAGTCGTGTTCAGTCAGTGATCCACAACTACTCCTAGATTTTCCTCTGCTGTGCTACTGCTGATTCAATTATCTCTCCTTTTGTATCCATGTCTTTGTTTTTCTTCCCTATGTTGCCCTTCTTGAATTTGATTTTATCATTTACATCCTACTTCTCCAACTTGGTAAGATCATTTGGAACTTTGTATCCAATCCTCCAGAGTGTTTTGCGGGGGATTATTTCAGGCGGTGCCATGTACATGTGTTTGGGGGTGAGGGCAGGGTTTGGCACAAGGCATAAGTCAGAGCGAATCACTAAATAAAGGTGACATTCAGAGATACGAACCGTGTTTTATTGGAGAAACTAGCTAAAAGGCATGCATGGCAGCCTTGACCTGACTGTAATATTGGAGGTGAAGGGTGTGTAACTGGGAAAATCTATTTATTTGCTTTCCCACTTCAACAACAACAAAATTATTTCTCCAAACCAAGGCACGAGGAGAAAAAATGTACATGGAGCTGCATTTGCTCCAAAGGTTCAGAGTCAAAAATACACAATATCCATAGACAAAAAGAATCTCGGCACTGAGCTCCTCTGAGGAAGAGACTGGAATGAAGTCCTCAAAGAAGGGACAGAAATATCCAATCCCAGGTTTTGGGTAAAAGCAGACGTGTCAGTAGCAAGGTGCCTTCCCGGCCCATCCCGGAGTGGGAAACTGTGGCTGCTACTCCCTGTGTCAGAGAGGGGCCCTGAATAGGGCTGATGTGGCAACAGCTGTTACCGCGCCGCAATTCCATTCCGCCATTTCGGAATTGCCCGCGCCACACCACGGCTTTTCTGCCGACATTCCGCTAATTCCGCCGACATTCTGCAAATTCGGAAACTATTGGAAAAATTGCGGAATTGTCGGAATCTGTCAGAAAACCGCTGTTCCACTATTTCGTGGTGCTGGCGGAATGGCGGAAGTAGTGAAAATGGCATGTTTCCACTATTTGTGAAGCCTGTGGAAGTAGCAGAATGAAATTAGCGGAACTGCAGAAGCAGCAGAATGAAACTAGCGGAATGAAAGCCTCTGCCACGCCGTACCACTAATTGCGGAAACGCTGTTTCAGGCGGAATTAGCTACCGCTGCGACTTTCCACTACAGCCCTAGCCCTGAATAAATGTGCAGGGCCATGTTGACCCAAAGTGGCCTGCATGAGAGGGCCCTTAACCCGGGATGTGCCTCGGTGATTTTCCCAAGGATGCATCCTGGGCCAGCTGCCTAACTGCCTCAGGGCCGTCCCGGGGAAACATCGGGTGGCATGGAAACAGATGGGCAGGTGACTCTCAGGCCACAGTGGGCCATCATCATATCTAGATTTACTTTTTGTAAAAACATTCTAGCACTTTTCATCCATAGATCTCAAAGCGCCTAACAATGATAATCTAGCTGTCCTACAAAAAAAGACTGAAGTAACTAAACCAAAAGGTACTTATAACCAGGTGTAAGCCTTCATGTAATCAGCCCCTAGGGCTGCTTTTACACATGACAAAAATGATTATTATAACTGCTCGAGATAATACGGGGCATTATAAATGCTGGAGTTTTGTAATGTGTGAACATACTAGGGATGTGTGAACAGAACACGGTTCGGACGTTCGGATGTTCGGTCTGAAATCTGAGTTCCGGTTCAGCTGTTCGGTTCGGCGGAGTTCGGTTCAGCCGAATTTGGCCAAACATAAAAAAATAGCGAAGTCGATACCGAAATAGATACCAAATGTGAAGATATTTTTTTTTGTATCAGTATCATTTGGCCCTGGGACCACCTCTGGACTCTACCCCTGGTGCCAGGAAGTCTTCTCCTCAGCTGCCTCCGCCTTCCAGTCACGTTTATGCCACCCAAAGTCACGTTTTTCCCGACCCCAAACTCATCCAAGCTCACCCGAACATGACCGAACTGTTTGGCCATTTTCGAGTTCAGTTCGGACGTCCGAACAGACTGAGTTCAGGCCAAACTCCGACCATCCAAACTGCATTTGTACATCCCAAGAACATACTATTCTCCTTTTATGCAGCAAGATCTCACAGGTCTGTAAGGCTGAATTCACAACTGTGGCGGTGAGACCTGCGAGGGAAGACGTGGCAGTGGGGAGGAGCCAGATAGCAGAAGAAGAACTGGTATGAACGGGAATGTGCCACGGCTTCCCTCATGCATGTCAGGGCAGGACTTTGTACGCTTGGGTACTGGGGTCAGGTGTGAGTGTGGCCTAAGAAGAATCACATCTGGTGGGTCTTACAAGGCTGCAAGATCTCACTGCATAAAAGGGGAATAGTGTGTTCACACATCACAAAACTTCAGCATTTATAACACCCGGTATTATCTTGAGCACTTAGAAGAACCCATTTTTATTATGTGTAAAAGCAGCCTAAAAGTGGCCTTAGTCTCTCTGGTCCTCAGTTCCCCATCTAGAAAATGGGGAGCTAAGTACTTCCGTACCTCTCAGGAAAGTTTTGGGGATAAAGCAAAGATGGCGCCACTGTCGCTTAGAGGATATGAACATGGACTTAGACCAGGGTTCAAATCCATTCTTCCCATGAATAGAGATGAAGCAAATATTTGATTCAAATATATTATCTGTCGAATTTGGATGCTTCAAACCAAATTTGCCAGAGGGTGAAGTTGTCCCACTTCATTCTGATATCCACTTCAACTATTTTCTTTGATTTTGGTTGCCCATTCACTCATTTACGTCATTCATTTTGGTTATTTGGTTATTCAGTTTGGTTATTCAGTTGTTCGGTTACTTTGGGTGAAAACAAACAACACAATACACACACACACACACACACGACTGGGTGTTCCCCTGACTATTTATTATGTGGGCACGTTGCCTGGACATGTGTTGTCCATTGCATACCCATGCCCATTCATGACATCCTGCCAGGGAATATGGGGAATGCTGAGCAAATCTGACTAATGTGCTGCAATGTACACACATATGTTGCTGTGCCGTTTGTTAGGAGGGGCAGAGTGGTGGAACTGCTGGCAACAGTGGCTGAGTGGGGACATAGGAGAGCGGCTGGCAGCAGCTGGAGTAGTAGCAAGAGTGGGGAGAAGTAGACTCAACATTCCTGGACCACCACATACTCCTTCTAGCGGGCCGGTCCCCACAGCCACCACTCCAGCAACTGTTAACGCTCTGACTGCTTTTACACATGTGCCACAACACCATGACATCACGTGCATGATTATCTGCTCGCGCATGCTTTACCGCTGTGGACTAAATACCTCGATATCAAGGTATTTAGTCCACGGCGTTAAAAGCATACATGAGCAGCTAATCATACGCGTGACATCACGTCTAAACTCCGCCTGCAGAATTTTTGATGTGGTGCATGATTTTATGGTTTGGCGCACATGTAAAAGCAGCCTAAGTCTATTTCTCCCCACTCGGCCGCCATTGCGGCAAGGAGCCTGCGGGCATCGGGGCAGCAGGGGGGCGGTGCTGTAGATGGGTCCCTCCATCCATCAGTTCCACCCACCTACAAGCCATTTATTAGATTTGGCATTCATGGGATGTAGGTGAGTATGACACGCACAGTCACACATCCGTGGTTGCCATGCCATTTGTTTTCACCTTTTTTCAGTTATTGTGCATGCACAATAGTGCTAAAAATAGCACTAAAACAAAGTAGCTAAATAAACAAATATTTGATTAACTGAAATGAAAGAACTAATAGCCAAATAACCAAAACCAATACATGAATAACTGGAATGAATGAATGAACAAACAAGCAAACTTGAAATATCCGTTCTGGATTCAGATACTATTTGGATGGCTACCCAAGTATTAAAAAATATTCATGAACACAAACTATGCGGTTCGTTTCAAGTCTAGCCATGAACTCACTGGATATCCTTGGACAAGTCGCCCTCTCTCAGCCTCAGTTCCCCATCTGTAAAATGGAAATAATAATGACCTACGTCAGAGAACTGTTATGCGTTGAATCAGCTAAGGATTGCAAAGGACTGTGAACAATGAAAATGTGATAGAAATTATTAATAATTTTTTTTTTTAAATATTAAAGTTTGTAATGGCCTCTGGTAGAAGAACCTTAGGTAGAATTCATGCCAGATCTTGGTTATTCCTGGATTGTTTCAAATTCCAGTGTTACACCAGTTCAGCTTGCGGTATTGCTCTCCCTCCTCCTCCAAGGGACAGGGACATGGAAGATGATGGGATCTGGGCTCTGATAAAAGTGTCTTGAAAGTTAAAAGTATGCACTGAGTCATTTGCTCTGGAAGGAGAATGCTATAACGTGGCTAATGCTATTACTGCCTGATAGAAATCAGGTTGGAAGGCCGATTTGTTTTCTTGTGTCTCTGTGATGTGACAGTAGAAGGTGATGACTGCAGTTAAAGGGAGGCATTAGTTACAATGCTGTTCATAAATATAGTTTGTTCGGCAGTAATGTCTTATCTGCCTGCTTTTCCTTCCCTTCAAAGGGCAGTCCCTCTCCTCAGCTCTTTGATTTCTGGATTTCTTTATGCTTTCAAATAGTTATGTGATTGCAAAGAGGGTCTGCAAGTTCTCCTTGAGCAATGGAATATTTCAAAGGCCTTGCTGTTTCAAAGCCTTACTGTTTCCACAGGAATTGGCCGGAGTCGGACAGATAAGGATGCAAGCCATGTTTGAAATGATTGACTCAAGTCCTTGGAGTTGTGCATTAACCTCTCTTTCGGCTACCTGTTTCAGAAGTAAACATGCATTGCAATGAGAGAAAAACCGCTGAATGCCCATTGGATGCTTTGAGGGTCTTGTACATGTTTTGCAGAGTTACTGTTAAACTACCAAAGTATCAATCCTCTACTGAGGCTGCTGCCTAGATATGCAGTGTGGATTCCTCACCTACATCAGAGGTGGTCTGAGCATTTTTGCCACCCATGGAAAACCAGGCAGCTGCTGGCCCCGACCATCTACCCTCAGAGCTTGGCAGTGGCAGCTGGATTGGGGGTGAAGAGCCACCCTAGACAGCCCCCATCCCTGCCACCATGACTGCCGCCAAGCTCCATGGTTTGATTGGGGATGAGGCTGCCTGGGATGGCAAGTTCAAGGAGGCATCTCTCCCCTCCACCCCCAAGCTCCATGGTGGCCGGTTGGGGGGCACCTGTAGCAGCTCTCCTGCCCCATTCCTGTCGCAGAGCTTGGTGGCAGCTGCAGGGACAGGAGAGGAGGGGCTGCCTTGGGTGGCAATTTCAAGGGGACAGCTCTCTCATCCTCCAACCTCATTGAGCTGCAGAGCTTGGCAACTGCTTGGGCTTCCACTGCCTAATGGTAACACCGGCCGTGCTTCCAGCCCATGAACCAAGTCCAGCCTGCACTTGTTTTTATTTGGCTCCTGGACATGGCTCGTACAACCAGTCCCCACCCTCAAGTATTCAAAGAATGAGCTCAGGACAATAGAGTGGACTGAGAGTAAAAAGTGAGTTGACCCAATTTGCGGATGACACAAAGTTATTCAAGGTAGTTAAAACCTGAGCGGACTTTGAGGAATTGCAGGAGGAGCTTGCAAGACTTGAGTGACTAGGCATCTAAATGGGAGATGAAACTGAATGTTGTCAAGTGCAAAGTGATGAATATAGGGAAAAATAATCCAAACAATGGGTGCAATTCAACACTCCGTTGTAAACTGCGCCTATGCCGGTGCATAGCAAGTACGCTGGTGCACGTTTGCACATGTGCACCATGCGCACAGCAAGCCACTCAGTGCAACGGGGTGCTCCTGCCAATGCAACCTCCCCCGCCGAGCCCACATACTCCACAGCCTGGGAGATGGAGCAGGAGCCGTGCCTGCGGCTCCATCCCCCGGGCTGCGGGGTGTGGGGGCTTGAGGGGGGTCGTATCAGCAGGGGCACCCTGTTGAATCAAGTGGCTTCCTGCGCATGGGGTGTACATGTGCAAATATACACCTGCCGCCTGGCCGAACGTCACAATGTATGCACCAAGTCGGATTGTACCCTATATGTATACAATGCTGTGTTCTAAATTAGGGCTGAAAAAAGCAACTAATCACACATGCAAAAACAGACACCGAACTCTTTCATTCATGCCCAAAATGGCCGCTGACTTTAACCAAAATGGCAGCAATAGATCACTACCATTTTGACTAAGGGCAGTGGCCATTGCCTGCATGCATAAAACAGTCCAGTGGCCATGTGCACATGTGCATTCACTGCCATTTAGCAAAATGGTGGCGATGCTATTTCTGCAATTTTGGTTATGGGAAGTCGCCATTTTGTGCGTGCGCAAAATAGCCAACTGACTATTTTGCACATGCACAATGATTTTTTTTCATTATTATTTTATTTTTATTTATTTTATTTATTTATAGCAATATTTTCTATATTATATACCGCCCCTCCTGTCCAATGGCAGCTCAGGGTAGTGTACAATTCAAATCAAATCAAACTTTATTGGGCGTGACCATAATTCATAAAGCATAATACAAAAATATAAATATAAATATAAAACCAGAGAACACCTGGGGCGGGGAGGGGAAACCTTCCCCAAAGAAAGAGAAAAAAACCACCACCCACAACCCATCCCCCTCACCAAATGCCTGGCGAAACAACAAGGTCTTACATTGTTTGCAGAAGGAGGGGCGGTCCAGAGAGAGGCGAATCTCTACCAGCAAGGAGTTCCATAGCCACGGAGCCGCCACTGAGAATGCCCCCCAAGAAACTCGCAGGACCTCTAGGAGGGCACCCCCAGTGGACTGCAGGGGCTGATCTAGGACACGAGGGGTGAGGCAGTCCCGCAGGTATGTGGGGCCCAGGCCATATAGGGCTTTAAAGGTATAACCAACACTTTGAATCGGACCCCGAAGACTATGGGTAGCCAGTGCAGAGAAGAGATCACCGTTGCAATGTGCTCCTGGCAGCCCATCCCCATCAGGAGATGAGCCACCACATTCTGCACCAGATGCAGCTTCCGGGTCATCACCAAAGGTAGCCCAATGCAGAGTGCATTACAGTAGTATAATAATGCATGGATGATGCTGGCAAGAGCGGAGCCCAAGATGTATGGCCAGAATCGTCGGACAAGATGTAATTTACCAAACGCACTCTTCACCACAGCTGCCACATTTTTATTTTATTTATTTATTTATTTGTTCACATTTATACCCCGCCCCTACTGAAACAGTTCGGGGCAGCTTACAGTCTCATATATATCTATATCTATATCTATATCTATATCTATATCTATATACATACATACACACAACTATAAAATATTTTTAAAACACTCATAAAATTCGAAAAACCAAAACCCCTCTTCCCCCCCTCCCCAAAGGCCTGGGCAAACAGCCAGGTTTTACAAATTCGCCAGAATGTTAAAAGGCTTGGGGCCAGGTGAGTTTCCTCCGGGATGGAGTTCCAAAGGTGCGGTGCGGCCACCGAGAATGCCCTCTCCGTTGTGGCCCCCCGCTTAACGCGGGGGACCTCCAGGAAGGCACCCCCGGCAGACCGAAGGAGCCGTTCTGGGGCACGGAGGGCGAGGCGGTCCCTGAGGTATGAAGGGCCCAGATCGTGAAGGGCCTTAAAGGTCAATACCAAAACCTTGAACCTGGCTCGGCTCGCTATTGGCAATCAGTGCAGAGTCCGGAGCACAGGTGTTATGTGCTCCCGATGGCCCGTCCCTGAAAGGAGCCAGACCGCCGCATTCTGCACTAGCTGCAGCCTCTGCACCAGGAACAAGGGCAGCCCCATGTAGAGCGCATTGCAGTAGTCCAGCCTCAAGGTGATGAAGGCATGGATGAGGGAGGCCAGGTCTGGGCCGGAGACATACGGCCGCAGCCTCTGCACCAGATACAACTGGCAGAAAGCAGCCTTTGCCACTACCTCCACCTGTAGCTCCAGGCGGAGATCTGTGTCCAATATCACCCCCAGACTCTGAACCTGCTGAACTATAGGAGGGTGAACCCCCCCAATCAGGGGGGCAGACACGTCCCTCGCTCTCCCCACCACCATCACCTCCGTCTTATCGGGGTTGAGCTTCAGTCTGCTCTGCCACATCCATTCCACCACGGCCTCCAAACACTGGGATAGCACCGAGACAGCAGGGTCTGGGTCAGTTGAAAAAGAGAGGTACAGCTGAGTTTCATCAGCATATTGGTGACATCACACCCCGAACCCTCTCACGACCTCCCCGAAGGGCTGCATATATACATTAAATAACAATGTGCTTCCATATAGAGCTGTGGATCGAGGAGAAGTCCTAGACTCCGAACCTGAGGGACCAGCCTATCAATGATGGGGGCCTCTACTCCCTCACCCTTACCCACCAGCATCACCTCCATCTTGTCGGGATTCAGCTTCAGACGGCTCATCCTGATCCAATCCCCCACAGTCGCCAGACAGATGAAAATTATTATTATTATTCATTATTATTATTATTATAAGCATTTGTATAGCACCAGCTGTGTACCTGGCACTTTAGAGAACAATAAGATAGACAAGGTCCCTGCCTACGGCTCACAATCTAATAGACACGGAAGCGGGAGACAAGGAGAGGGGACGTAGGGAGAGACACGGGATAAATAATATTCAGCAGATGCGAAGTCTCAGGTGCACATGCTTGGCTTGGTTGCAGTTAGACAGGAGTCTGCGGGGAGGGCAGACAGTAAATATTGAAGGCAAGTTCTAGCAGGCATCGGGAAAGCTGTCGAGGAAGAGGTGGGTTTTGAGGAGGGATTTGAAGGTGCAGAGGGAGGGGGCAAGGCAGATGTGGGGAGGGAGGGAGTTCCAGGTGTGGGGGGCAGCAAGGGAGAAGGGACGAAGGTGGTTGGGGAGCAGGAGAGATGACGGAGAGCAAGGGAGGGGGCAGAGGAGGAGCGAAGAGTGCGTACAGGAGTGTGCAAGGAGACTAGGGCACTCCAAACCCTCTCACGATCTCTCCCAGTGACTGCATGTACACATTGAACAAGAGAGGGGACAGAATGGATCCCAGCAGAACTCCCCACCAGGGGTGGTGGGCCCTCCAGGGAGGCAGGGGCAATACTCCTCCTGGCCCTTCCCCAGCTGGCAGCAGGCTCCAGTCCGGCAGCTTGAAAAAAAAAAAAAAA
>QEPC01006909.1:3904391-3938788 GCA_003113815.1 Sphenodon punctatus | reverse complement strand
TGAAGCCAAATTCTGCAAATTCACCGCGAGCATTAATATTTGCATAATTAACTTGATTTGCATAACTATGCATGCTGGGAAGCAAATTTGCAATAGGTTTGACATAAAATCACAACTTTGCTAATCAAACACAACACAAATCCTCTGGAATTTCAGCACCTCCCTCACGCAAACATAGGGCCTTCAGACCCCACCCACCCACAATTCATCTCCCAGGGGCCTATTTACCCTCGGGTCATGGTCAGGATTGGCTGATTCTGCGAGGATTCTGCGAGGATTGGCTGATTCTGCGAAAATCACTGCAAATTGCAGCAACACAGTCAACTCGGGTCCCTGCTTGTACCCCTCCTTTGTCCATGCTAGGCCGTTTTCAAACAGACCGAACTGGGAGGTGGGTCTGTGTGTGCTCGGCGGAGTGCACATGGACTTCCTGTGAGTGGGGGGGCATTCACGTAGCAGGGGATGGGTGTGTGTTCCCACACCCACACACTGTCCATTCATGTCCCCACACAGAGCAACTGGGAAATACCCAGGTTGCTCCATGCAGAAAGATGGGTGGGGATGCGTAGAGGTGTGTGGGTCATGGGAACGCACACCCACCCATCACCACTTTTAGATGGGTGGTCGCACACATGTACAATGGACGGGCATGCATGTTTGCATCTCGTCAAAGGGCATTTTCAGACAAGACACTCTCCACCCACTACCCACTCACCACCCACCCACTATACATGTTGCAGGGCTGCGCTGGAGTGTTTCCCTATGGGTGCCCTGTAACATGTATAGTGGGTGTGTGGGACATGAATGTGTAGAGGGTGGAGAGTATCTTGTCTGAAAACACCCTAAGAATGGTCCTAGATTGTAAGATCTTGGGGCAATACCAGTCTCTAATTTAATGATTATATAGGACTTTCAGTGATGGCACTAGAAGAAGAAAAGATGATTGCAGTGCAGGAGTAGTGTGTATCATGAGCGGGAGGAAAAAAATGTAGAAGAATGCTGGGCTAGATGGACCATTGCTCTGACCCAGTATGGCACTTCTTATGTTCTTAAGACAGTGTTGATCTAGAGAGAACAGGGAAATCTTTAAGCCTCGCACATGGGGCTTAGGGCGATTTCAGATGTTACATGGTCCCAATTCACCACAGTGGATTCCCAGTGGTGGCGAGCCGCCCAACCACCCCCTGTGGTCAAGGGAGACCCCGAACAGACATGACGGGACCGGGACCACAGCAGGGAATCGGGCTGACAGACCACGGCCCAGGGCTGCGCAACAGATGTGACGCCGATTCCCAGCCGTGGTCAAAACACCCAGAAGGCACCGGGGAGGGGCAGGTGGCAGACATGGCTGACTGAGGGCAAACGAAGCCAAAAGTGCCAAAAGGAAATGCCCACACAAAGGAAATGGGAAGGGAGGGAGAGGAGGGAGGAGAGCCACTGAGGCGGCACACACAACAGGCACAGAGAGATCGAGGTCACTGTGGAACACACAAGACAAACACACGCCCGGGTGCATACACACCCAAAAGGGAAAGGAAGGGAAAGGGGGACACAGCGGGACAGACAACACACACGGCACAACGGACACAGGGGGGAGGGAGGGAGGGGAGCGGGGACAGGGGGCTGCGGCCATACCCCCTCCCCCCCCCAAAAAAAAACCCCAAACAGGCAGGAGGGGTCACAGGCGGTCTAGGTAGGTCAAGGTCAGCAGAACCCCAGGGTGCTGGGAGCCGGCTCAGAGGTCAGGACACAGTCACTGGCGAANCCCAGGGGCAGGGCAGGACTCGGGGAATGGCACCCAGAACCCCCACAACAGCACAGCCTGCACGGACACCCCCACTGCTACACAGCCAGTCCAGGAACAGGGGGACCCCACAGGGGCAGAGCACAGGCACAGGTGGAGCCCACACAGAACAGGGAGCAGCCCAGGAATGGTCCAGGAGGCTGTCACGGACCCCAAGCGCCAGCGAGGGTGAGATGGATGGAATGGAGGAGAGCCAGAGCCGTGCAACCGGTCCAAATACACACACACCCCGGGAGGATGTCGGGAGGTGCAGTCCGGGGGCCCCAGAACCCTGCGGTCACACAGTCACCCAAGGGTGGGCACAGGCACAGGAGGGGTCACAGGCGGTCTAGGTAGGTCAAGGTCAGCAGAACCCCAGGGTGCTGGGAGCCGGCTCAGAGGTCAGGACACAGTCACTGGCGAAGTCAACCACGGAGGGGAACACCGGTTGCAGAGGCGGACGGGGGGGCGTGGAGGGGGCCCAGAGCCACAGGCAGGGGCAGAGGAACCCTGGGAAGCAGGCAGCACAGCAGCAAGGCCGGGGGGCCATGAAGGGACCCGGGGCTGGGTGGCCCACCAGGTGCATGAAGTGGGGCCACTGAAGCATGCCCCAATGGTGGGCTCTGACGGTAGGCTCCGACAAGCTATAGTCAGCAGCGGGGGGGGGGCACGGAAGGTGATCAAGGTCCAACAGCCAGTGATAGACCACCCCACAGGACCACTGGTACCCACGGGCCCCGTGAACACAGCCAAAGGAGGACATGGCCAAGGCGGGGGCCCCCTCCGTCACACAAGCCATGTAGGCGGCCAGGCTGCACACAGAGAGAGCAGACACGGTCTCCACCGCCGACCACCCCACATGCGTGCACCTCATCTCTGGGATGCACCCATAGGGAAAGGGACACAGGCCCAGCGTCTCCACGTGCAGCCGGCAATTGCAGGTGCTCACCTCATAGCCAAAGTACTGCAGGCTGGAGCTCAAACTCGCATAGGCACCAGTGAGGCTGTCCAGGCAGCTCAGGAGCAATTGCACAGCCGGGGAATGCCACAGGTCACACAGGGCCATGGTCTCACGGAATGTTCAGCTATGGGGGGCGCCGAGGGTGGAGGGGCCTGCCAGTGCCATGGAAGCCCTTTCAGTCATGGTCCAGCACACATCTGATACTAAATTTAAGGCAAGAGGGACCCCACAATCCCTGGAGGGATGGGAGGGGAAGCAGGGGAGCTCCAAGGCTAAGCGATAAGGCCACAGGCTGCAACATTGCCCAGCTAATGAGTGAGGCATGGGGAGCAGACCCAGCACAGCTGCTGGCACTGAGCACACGTACAGGACAGCCTACACACGGTTCAGGGTAGCGAGGACAACAGGCAGTCAAAACACACAGAGGTGGGAGGTGATGACAGCAGGATTGCAACTGCAGCCTGCACATGCCCGGGTGCAGACTGGACCATGTGCCAGGCCCTGTGCAGGGACCGCAGGTGTGCACAATGGGGCACCCACTGTCGCCCCGCCACTGTCGCCCTGTGGGAGCTGGGCCAGCAGACTGGGGGGGAGGTCAGAGGTGATCCAGGGTCTCCCGGATGGTAGGCAGGTCATGACCTGGGGGTGGGGCGGCACATGCCCCAGCCTATAATGTGTGTGGTATCAACCCACCCGGGGCACCATTCAACATGGAGCTGGGGTGGTTGGGCACCTGAGGGATGCACCTAGCAGTCTGCGCTGAGTGGTATCGCTCGCACATGAACCTCCTGCACATTCAGACTGCAAAGGTGCACCTGGTCACCCAGCTGTGGGTGAGCATGGCCTGGAGCGCTGCTAGAGCCCGGTGAGCCAACCACAGTCGCAGGAACTCCCTGGCCCGTCTCAGGGCCCAGGGGTTGTACGGAACGGCCAGGCAGGCCCTCATTCGCACCCAGCAGTGGGCTGCTGCACTCCGCAAGGCAGCCAGCCAGCTCCAGTGGCGGAAGGAGACCATGGGCCATGCTGCCCAGCTCACTATGCCCATTGCCTTGCAGCTATGGGTCATGGAGTGGGCACAGGGGTGATGGGCCAGGGCGCTGCCTCAGTGGCATGAGGCCACCTGGAGAGTGCACTTTAGGATGGACAGGCACACCCTACTGAGGATCGCGGAGCTTTTAATGCCCTGGCTGGAGTGGTAGCACACCCCCATGTGGACCCCCATTCCCATGGTCCAGTGGGTGGCCATCGAGCTCTGGGCACTAGCAATGCCCGACTCCTGCCGGTCCGTCTCGCAGCATTTTGATGTTGGGATGAACACCATCGCCAGGGTCCTGCGGGATGTATGTGAGGCAGTGGAGGGCATGCTCCTGGACCGAGTGATCCAGCTGGTGGACCAGGAAGCTGTGATGGCCAGCTTTGTGACTGGAGGGTTCCCCAACTGCATGGGCGCTGTGGACTGCACCCACATCGAGATCCTCTGCTCCTCCAATGGCGAGGTCACGGAATATGTCAACAGACACGGGTACCACTCCCTGCAGCTGCAGGCGGTAATGGACCACCATGGGCAGTTCATAGACTTTTTCATGGGCCACTCTGGGTGCAGCCACCATGCCCAGATGATGACCATCTCACCCTTCTATGCCCGGATGTACCACGGAGACTTTGCGGACATGGGGATGACCTGGCTCGAGGGGGTGCTGATGCCCCCCTGCATCCTAGGGGACCTGGCCTACCCACTCACCCGGTGGCTGATGAAATTGTACCTGGTCTCCAGGAACCCTGTGGAGGTGCTGTACAATACCCGCCTGTGTGCAAGCAGGACCATGGTCAAGAGGGCCTTTGGGGCCCTCAAGCAGTGCTGGAGGAGCCTCGTGGGCTGGCTGGACTACACGGTGGAGACTTCGACCCTGGTAATCAGAGCCTGCTGTGTGCTGCACAATGTGTGCGAGATCGATGGGGCTGCCCTCAACTACCCCATGCCCCCGCACCCTCACGGCCCTGTGCCTCTGTATGTGAACACAGAGAACCCACGGGAGTACTGGTACCCAAAGCGCATCCGTGCAGCCCTAGCCAGGCGGATCAGCCAGGAGGCCGAAGCATGAGGGCACATACCCCTGTCTCCACTGCCCTGGGGCCCCCACTAGCACCCTGGGTGTGCCCCTCGACACCCACCCGCCCCCAGCCCCAGGCCCATGAACAGAACCATGGAGGCGACTGTGGTGCCCGTACATTTATTTTGACCACCACATACAGGTGCCACCACCACCACCACCCATCTCCCGGTGCCATGCCCCCCCTCAGGCTGCCCGCCCCCTTCCCCCCTTCCCCCCATCCCGTCTCTGGGGCCTCCCCGTTGGCTGCCCTGTGTGCCCCCCTCCCCCCTAGGTCCATTCCTCCCTCCCCCCCAGTCCGTCTCCCCTCCCACACTCTTGCTTACCCTCAATGTCGGTCTCGGAGCCTTCCGAGGCCAGCCCCTCGGTGTTACTGGAGTCCCCCTGTGTCCACTGGCTGAGGGTAACCAGTGTGCCAGCCTCAGATTATCCCAGTCTGGACAGGGGCTGGGGGATCTCAGGCCTGGTGCACGAAGGGGGCCTGCTGGTCCCCGAGGTCCCGGGGCATTCCTCTTGTGGGGCGGGGCCCCTGGAGCTGGTGCCTTCTAGGGGGGTGGTGAGGGGAGGGGGTACCTTGGCCCATTCCCTGCCCTGGACCACAGCGCTCCCCATGAGGCGCGGGTTGACTATGGACTCCTTCATATGGAGGATGTGGTCCAGGGCATCATAGTAGGGGGGCGGTCCGAACTCCATGCCCGGACCGCCGTTTGTTGTCCCTGATGGTCTTGTACCCCCTCTTGAGCTCCTTCACCTTGGATCTGTACTGGCCCACTGTCCTGTGGTGCCCTGCCGCCTCCATGTCCCGCACGATCTCCAGGTCCCCCAGATCCTAATAAAATCCTGGGTTTCCCTGTGCCCCCATTGCCCCCCTCAGTGGTACGGCCGTCTCCCGCATGGGTCTTCTCGCTCCTCCTCCTCCTCCACCTCCTCCTCTGCCTCCTCCTCCGCCTCTGCCTGGCCAGTACCTGTCTCCTCCGGGGGCTCGGGCTCTCGGGCCCATTTCCATGTCTGTGCGTCATAAGGGGGGGGCTGTTGGTTGCCAGGTTTCCTCGGCCCCATGGCCCTTCTCCCCTTCCCCCCACCTGCTGGCCCGCCCACCTCCCTGGGTGCCCCTGTGCCCTTTCCCTCCCCCTTTGGACTCCTTACCTGTTTCTGGGGTGCCTCATCCCGCAGGCCAGTTGCCTGTGCTGGGGCAGCCTGTCGCGGCTGCTGCTGCTGCTCTTCCCACACTGCCTCCATGTGCAGCATGACTGCCTGATCCACCTCCTCCTCCCTTGCTCACTCGCCCTCCACTCTCCTCTCCTTTCTGCCTCGCTCCATCCCGCCACGTTCTCCTGCTGCTGTGTGCCCTTTAAATCTCCCTCCTCAGCCTGTGTTGTTGCTCGTTGCCTGGCAGCGACACTGCGTGCTTTGTCCCCGGCTGGGAATCATTTTTCATGATTCCGGCTGGTGGTTGCCATTCAGACGTTACTTTTTGTTGTTTCCTGGTGGGAATTGCTTTGACCATGCTTTCAGAGATCGTCCAGGCCGGGCCTCCGGATGGGTGGTTAATTTTGTCCCCTGCTGGAGATTGACTGTGAACATCTGGCAGTCGCCGAACAGATGTTCAGGGCCCTTTGGCCCCGCTAAGGGGTTGAGTGTGGTTCACTGTGGTTGACTGTGAGCTTGTAATGTCTGAAAACACCCGTACACATGCATGTTCACATAGGGTGAAAACAGACATGACGCTAACCACCCTTTAACCACCCTTGGTGGTCATTTATGCACGTTTCCGGGCTGCATAGGGCACCAATACAGCCCTGCAACATGCATAAATAACCATCAAGGGTGGTTAAAGGGTGGTTAGCATCATGTCTGTTTTCACCCATACATTCATGTGCATAACGCATGTACACTATAGTCCCCAAAGCAGGGGTGCACATTGGACCCAAGGGGGTTGCTTACAAGGTGCACGAGTGCTGTGTGCACAGTGCAGTAGCTGAATTGCGAGTTCTACCTTAACCCAGTAGAGAGATACAAGAGTTAATAATCAATAATAACATGAATAATAATATATTCTGGGGGAAGAGGGCAAGGAAGTAGGTAATATGATATTGTAAAAATAATGCCAGTCAGTAAGGACAGAAATAAAGAATCAGTTGCTGAAATCACCCAGTTTCAAGCTTTATTTGGATTTAGGTAGGTATGCACATTATTAAATCAATAGGTTTGTAATAAGCCATCAAGATAGGCACCTCAACGTATACAATTAAATTAGCTTTTTTTTTTTTTTGTAAGTCTGCCCTCTCTTCCCTTTTATTTTCATTTATTTTAATTTATCCATTGTCTTGTTGTTCTCACTTCCTACAATTCGTACGATAATAGGCCTGATCCTGCCAAGGTTGGCAAGTGCCAGATTCAATAGGGAGATTCACCATGAATAGTTAAATGGGTGCAAGTCTTTGCTGGACCAAGAAGATCTTAGGTTGTTTCCTCCTCAGATCAGGGAACATCTGTATTATTAATTTATTTCTCAGCTTCTTAGGACATTTTTGGGTGCTGAATGAATATTGATAACCTATGGAAGGGTTAATTTATCAGACATCATGAATCACAGGCACTGGAAATAAAGACTTCATCCAGTAATCCCCCCTGCTGGCCCACATTTATTCCATACACAATTGTCTCCCACAATTCATCCAGTCTCATTTTCAGTGATTCTCTGCTGAAGGGAGGGACACCATCTACTTCACTAGCAGGAAAGAAGTTGTTCCTCAGAGTCAGCCCATTTGGAGACATGAACAAAGAGACCTCATGATTGATTTAGACATCTCTAATCCAGGAAGTATCTTCTTTTCACAATATACACAAACCACAATATCTGGTTTTCCCATTAGAGTGAATCATCTGAGACGGAACATTTGTGAAAATGTCATTTTCTTTCATTCTGTTCTTTCTTTCTTTTACTTCTTTGGGGTGGGGTTTTGTGTTTTGTTGTTGTTATTTTGCTTTAAATGTACCTATGACAATCCGTCTGGTTTGCAAATCCATGAATTATTAAGAGCAACAGAAAATTAGCTGACTGACGTCAAATTAAATCTGAAAAGACTCAGCTGCATGGTTGGATATGAGCAGAGATATACCCTGTTCTACTCTCCCCAAGCCCCCTGAGGCAAGAGGCTCAGCAAACAGATGGTCTTTTCATTATAAATGGAAGAACCAACGTTTTGAGTTCCATTAGATGAATGGGTGGATGAGGATAGGGGGAGATGGTGGCTCATATTCTAGAGCCGAGATGCCTCCACTGAAAACTATTTTCACCAAGACACTGAAGCCACTTTTACATGAGGTGCTTAGAAGTGCCTCCGGAACCCCGTATTCAAAAGGAAAGCCGGGCAGGGAATGTTTACCCATGCTACCGGAAGCAGGGCCGGTCCAAGGGTTTCAGGGGCCATGTGCCAAGCCTTGCTGTGGGGTCCCAAAGGCCAGCCGGCACTCGCTAGAATTGGGGGGGGGGGTTCAGGGGATGAGGGGCAGCTGGTTACTTACCTTCAACTTGACTGTGTCAGCTCAGCTCCGCAGCATATAACTGGCCACTGGCCAGGGATTCCCAGGAAGTTTACGCCCCCCCCCCCGGCCCCTCTATGAGGACTGACTCAGAGACACCTGGTGGGGAAAAAGACAAAAACAGGCGGCGTCTGTCAGTCTCTAGCCTGCGGCGGCAAGGGGCCCCTACCCCCACGGGGCCATGTGCCTGGGCACTGGTGGCACATGTCTCAGGCCGGCCCTGACCGGAAGTGACGTGCCGCCCGTTCTCTTCAGCAGCAGCAGCTACAGGCTTTCAAGAGGCACTTTCTATAGACCTGAACATTGAGGTCTATAGAATGCACCTCTTTGAAAGCCCCAGGTCTGTAGCTGCCGCCACTGAAGAGAACGGGAGGCATGCCACTTCCAGTAGCACAGGGAGCATGTCAACACTCCCCGCGCAGCTTTCCTTTTGAATATAGGGCTCCGGAGGCGCTTCTAAGCACCTTGTGTAAAAGTGGCCTGAGTACCCACTTCTGTTTTCACTTACATTTTGGGAAAAGTCTTGGGTAGAGCTTAAACAACTACCTGATGTGGCATCCACACATTTTCGGGTAAGATTTAGGTATTAAGGGCAGTACCTGAATACCATTCGGGTATCCAAAACCCCAAATTTTCAGTTTTCAAGTACCCCAAATTACCCCAAAACCTAGAATAATACCTGAACAAATTCCAAAATCCAAAATGAAATTGGAACAAAATTCGGTATTTCAATATACTGATGGTCAGTATTTGGGGTTTTTGATATACTGGTTGTTGGTATTTCGGTGTTTTGGTATTTTAGGTACTCAACTGAAAACCAGTTCAGGTACCAAAAACTACAAGAAATAGTTGGTTCAATTTGGGTACCAGAAATTTGACAGGTGTACCCGTTTTTGTGGGTATTCATTTCAGCTCAAGTCTTTCACCTCAATGATGTTTTTGTCATCGGGGCTAATCCAAATTATTGCGGATCCCGCATGTGCGCAGTTTCCGCAGAACACAATGTGCCCACAACAGGGCGCCGCGCAGCTGTGCACAGTGCTTGGGATCGGCCCGACTGACTTGAATTGAGCCTGGAGTTCAGTACAGTTGTTATGTTGAGAACCAGTGGGTAACCTCTACACGGTTGTAAGACCAGTGGAAGTAAGACCGGCTAATTGCAATATGGGAAGAAAAACTGTCTCAAATGCCTGGGACCCAAAGAATGAATGGCTTCATAACAATTATAAGCATTTTGGGTTCAATCCTAACACTATTAAAGTCAATGGGGATTTCTCCATTGACTTCCTTGGAATTAGGATTGCATCCTTTGAACTGAACCTAACGCTCTACGTGGGGCTGCCCTTGAAGATTTTCGGAGACTGAAGCTGGTGCAGAATGCGGTGGGCTGCCTTCCAATGGGTGTGGTTCTCTAGGAGTAAATTACACCACTTGCGCCAAAGTCTGCCAATAGCTGTCAATAATGTTCTGGGTACAATTCAGGGGCCTGGGTTTGACCTATAAATCCCTTGACAGCTTGGGCCCTGCATATCTAAAAGACCACCTTCCCCCATATGTTCCACCGCGATCAACAATGGGGTTTGTCCTCTTGTACATTCCGCCACTGTAGAAGCATTCTCAGTGGCAGCCACAAATCTTTGGAACTCCCTTTCCCTGGAGGTTTACCAAAGCCTGAACCTTAACATCTCCAGAAGGCAATGTAAAGCCCATATATTTTGCCAGGCTTTTGGCAGGCAGGGATAGGGCTTTGGGGGGTGAGAGTGGTTTAGAGGTGAAATGAGTATCGACAAAAATGGGTATATCCATCAAATTTCTGGAAGGTATTATTTGTATTGTGAAATCTAAATATTGTGTCACTATCCTTATTTCCAATAGATTTTATGAATGAGGAAATTTAGGAGAAACTTGGGGAAGGGGAAGTAAGTGTAATAGGTTTGGCTCATAGAAGCTTATGCTGTTAATTAAGAAACTTTCATCTGTGGAGTACATTCAAAAAATTCTTATTAGCCAAGGTAAGTTAGGTCAGTAATAAGGCTGCCTTCCCTTTGACTATTATGTCTAATCAATCCTGGGAGAATTCAGACAATTATATTTTAGCCAAAACGCATTGACGCAAGTGTCAACAAGGGGATGGGGTGTGATTTTCACGTTAATTACAAAGCTGCTTTAGGAAACGATGAATCTTTTCCTAATCAGGCCAGGTGTCCTAAACAACAAAGAAATCATTTACCAAGCCGTAAGGCTGAAAATTGCAGACCTGGGATTATGAAAAATAAATCTCTGAATTGTAAAAACCAATCACGTATACACCTTTCTTTGGGTTTTGGTCCATATTTCTAATTGCATTCTGTTCCAAAGGTCACTAATTAATTTATAAGCGATAAGGAAATATGATGTGCTCCAGTCAGACCAGATACACAAATTATCATGTTTCCTTCTCAGTCTTCTAGTTGGAACATTCTTGGAACATAAGAGATCCTCTTCTCCCTTCTAGAGCTGAAAATATATTCATTTTAGTTCAATGGACACAAAATAGAAATGGAGTAGTGACCCTGACTTGGTCCTCATGCACACCCACATGACCTCATTGAAACTGGGTCTCCTGAAGACAGGATCTCGTCCACAGCTCCCACAGTATATAGAACAAAACAAGCAAGTTGGAAAACAATGCAGATCACAGTACACTATGTCGGTGCATTCACTATAACAAATTCAATCAATGGAAATTAAACAGAAAGGTCAAAAGTTTCATTCTTCCCTCTTATGCATCACACTATCGTCTCTAAAGGTGCACTCAGGAAAGGAATAGATATAGTGACATTGACACAACAACAACAATAAATAATACATTATTATTATTATTATTATTATTTAGCTTATGCAATCACCTTCCCACTGGACTTACCTTTGAGTTGCAGGGAAGGGGTGGGGATACCCAAGCATGATACCTTGTTTGCGTATGCACAGTGTGGGTGTCCTCAGCCCTTTAAAAAGCTCCTTAGGCGTTAGGAAATGGCAGTCAGAACGTATCAGAACTACAGCTCCCAGAAGCCCCCAGCCAGGCCCTTGTCTGCATCCTGCATGGGCAACATGGCATCTAGCTAGAGAGAGATCAGCGCTGGTGTGTCCCCAACCCACCTGCACCTCCTACTGTTCCCATCACCCAGAGCCCCCACTGCACCTCCCTCACTGCAAGTAGGAAGTCCCCCACCATTTAGAGCCTCAGATCCCTGCAAGGAGCCCCCTCAATCACCCCCCGGGGATTGATTTTTATGCATTGCACAGTTTTGGCCAGCTCATCAATATGAGTGCAGGTGCCTGTCAGGCATTCGAGAGGCTGTCCGAAACTATGAGTATTACTCCCTAGTAGGAAGCTTCCTACTCCCTTCAGCTGTACTTCAGACTTTTTTAAAATTTATTTATTTATTTGCATTTATTCGCCGCCCCCTCATGCCTACGGCATCTTGCGGCGACTTACAAAACAAATAAAATACTAAAATTCAATAAAAGACATAAACAGTTCCAACAATAATTAAAAATATCTTCCCCCAACTACCCCACTCTCCCACCCTCCCCTCCGAAGGCCTGGGCGAACAGCCAGGTTTTGCAAGCTCTGCAGAAAGCCAGCAAGCTTGGGGCCAGATGGGCTTCCTCTGGGAGGGAGTTCCAGAGTCGCGGCACGGCCACCGAGAATGCCCTCTCCATGGCGGCCCCCCGTTTTAGACTTAAGAAGGTATTTGGAATCTCCAGTCAAATTTGCACTAACTTAGGCCGCTTTTAGCGTGGTGCACACGTGGCATGAAATCGCACCATGCGTAAAAATTCCGCCTGCAGGATTTTGACACATGGCGTGATTTTATGCCGCGTGTGTGCTGCACACGTCTAAAAGCAACATTAGTCTAACTATTCCTTCACCATGAAAGCTACCACTTGCGAGACAGTACTAGCTGTAATTTCTTTTTCTGCTTCAACATGGTTTTTTGAGCTAGTTAAGAGTGTGTGTGGCAAGGAGGGGAGGTTGTCTTCTGTTTGAGACAAAAGTTGTCTTCTATGTGAGACAACCTTTGTTTCCATTCATTTGCAGGCCACATGCTGACTCAGCACTTTCCCCCCTCTTTATTTTGTTCCCAATTCTCTTCTCATTAGCTACTGTGTATCCAATTCAGCAGTCTTGTCTCCCCATCTCCCCCTTTAAAGAATCCTACTATTGTACTGCCTGTCGCAGACATTTATAAGGTTTTCTCAGGTCGATCTCCAAATGTCAGATTCCCATTACCATTGCGAACATTGGCATCCCATTGTCCTAAAATGTTCCCAGTCTAACCAAATTCTTTAGAGATAAAATCTATTTTTCTTTATGCGTACCTTCAGAAACACAACAGTTAGCTTTGCTTTGTCATATTGTCCGACAAAAGCAAGCATTATTCTGAACACTAGCAGTGACCTTCGAGAATTTTGCTAATGCTAACTGAGCACATTCCCATTATTTGAAATATAACCATGTCGCCTTCCCCACACCCCCATAAGATCTTCATTCAACAGAACTTTTCTTGGGTCTGTGTGTGTGTGTTGGTTTGAAAAACAGCTTACAGTGATTTTCTATGCCAGTTATTATTATTATTATTATTATTAACAAACATTTATATAGCGCCAGCAGTGTACCTGGCACTTTACAAAGTAATAAAATAGACACAGTCCCTGCCCCTAGGGCTTACAATCTNGAGGTCTCAAGTGCACGTACTTGGCTTGGTTACGATGAGAATGACAGCAGGCAGGTCCATGTGGCAAGGATAAGGGTAAACAGACCATAGGTATAGGAAATAGTGGCTCAGCAGGATAAAGAGTCAGACAGAGCAGAGCGGAAGAGGTGAGTTTTAAGGAGAGATTTGAAGGTATGAAGGGAGGGGGCAAGGAGGATGTGGACAGGGAGGGAGTTCCAGGCATGGGGGGGCCGCAAGTGAGAAGGGACGAAGGCGCTTAGGGGAGCAGGGAAGGCGTGGAAGGGTGAGAGAAGGGACAGAGGAGGAGCAAAGTGCACAAGCTGGAGTATGGAGGGCGATAAGTGCAGAGAGGTAGGGGGGAGCGATTAAATATATTAATACAGTTAATACAGTGATAGCACTGTCAAGTCTCCAGGAATAGCAAATCATTAATTTACCTTAGAAATAAATAAGAGTTGAGTGATGAATAAACCTCATAAGGATTCCATAGTTTAAGCAGTGTTGCTGGCAATCAACATTTGAACCATCTGAAAGGAAAGTGAAACACGTTACTGGACCAGTAATTATTTTACGCAGCTGATCGGCAAATAAGCTGTAGTCTGGAGGGTGCTTGATGAAATGAGTCAAGATTAAATTTGACTAAAATGAATGATCTGCAATGCTTCACTTTAAATGCATTGTGCCACATAATTATAGGAAAATATTACTGGGGCACTGATAAACTCTAGGGAACTTAAGCCAAGATCATGACTCAAGAGTCTCAGAAAACTTTCCGAAGGAGAAAGTTTAGGCAAAGTTTTCACAAGAATTTGAAATAACGTAATTAACTGAGAACTGATCTTGAAAACCCTTCCCTATTTGAATAGTCCCTACTGGCCTGAAATGAAGACGAGAATCTCTACAGATGAAAAATGGTGTCCAGAGAGCTGATGCAGATTTTCAACCATGCTAGATCTTTAGACCTTAAACCGGTTTTGACCCAGCACTATTTAGTGAGTGTGCAGTAATAAAATACTTTTTTGCACATGCACAAAAAACATTCTATTGATTGTAAATGTGCGAAATGGTACTGCGTAGTTATCAGCTGTCCCAGATCTCCATTGAAATGAAGGCTGGACCACATCCAGTTTCTGTTTGCACGGATCCAGGTCATCAAAGCCAACAGATCCATCAGAGATGAAATCTACCCCAAAGATTCATTTTCAACCCAAGTCTATTATTGAAGTATCAGAGACCTTGTCTTCCATCCCTCCTGCATTGGGCACAATATAATCTGGTTACCTTTGTGTCATGAAACCCTCCGTCAATACTATGGCTGGGACGAGACCACGTTTTCCTGTTCCACAGTGAAATACCAATCCTTGGGGAGTGCTTGCTAGTGTTCATCAGTACTTTCTCAGTCTCTGGTGATTCAGTGCTTCCACCATTTTTTCTGTCGTTTTTGTCACTTCCCAGGATTTCTCATCACTTTTGCGTCACTTTCTCTAATTTTTATGACCATTTACAGCAGTTTTACGGCACTTTTATGGCAATTTTCAGCACTTCCCTAACACAATTGCATCTCTACAGCCCCCATCGGTGTGCACAGAGCACACACAGGACTTGGGACTGGCCCCATAGCAGCTCCATTCAACTTGTGAGGATAATGGGAAATGGTGAAAACAGTGGGAAAGCCGGTGAGTTTCTGTGTCGCACAAATGGAGGTGAATGCCCTGCTTGTGATGGAAACAGCGCTCACCAACGTTTCTCTTTCAGGCCTTGACAATAACACTCCCACCCATTTCCTCACTCTCTCCTCCAGAAATGACACCCGTCACAGGAGTTCTAGTGCCAGGCCCGTCTCTAGGACTGAGGCCGACACATCACTGAGCAACGGATCTATAGAGGCTCATGATAAGAAGGGGTAGGTAATGGACCACTTTCGGGTGTGCCCTTGCGTTAGAGGCGGCTACACCCTATTTGCTTACCAAGTACTCACACAGGTAACATGCATCCAGAACACACAAGAGAAGAAAAAAACAACAGTATCCCCTAACAGTACTTCAAATAAATCTGACAGACCATAAATCTCACCTGGACTGAAAATTGTTTGTCTAGATCCCGCTTGTCTGAATTCAATCGGTACACTGGAATTTGCCCACCTCGAACCCCAAAAAGAAGAGAAAAGACCTCTTACCTTCTTTTGGTGGCGCCGGGAGTCAGGGTGAGCAAACCACAGGAGGCTTGTCCGATGGAAAACAGCATCTTGGGGGTCCCCGTACGGACCACCAGAAACTGTGGTGGAAATTAACACACAAAGACAATGTGTGTCAGTCAAAGGTGAGATTTATTTCATAACTAGGTGGAGAAAGACAAAAACTGCAAAGCCGCAGTAAAAAGAAATCTTTCTCCTCTGTCTGTCTTTCACAGAGAACGAGAATCTTATATAGACAGTTCAAAACAAAGGAGATAAGAAGAAGATGGTATTTTTCCAGTTTGGTAGTTGCAGTTAGCTCTCAGCTCCAGGCAGACTGTGCTCAAGGTTATAATTCCTTATCAGGACTAAACTTCTGTAAGCAATTCCTAAAACTTAAAATGCAAGCAGTTCTTATTAGGACAGAGGCCTAGCAATCTTGGAGCAGAGACCAGAAGCCTAATACAGTGAGAGCAATCTTTTAGGTTTTGCCCCTGTACAAGATTAATTGGGTATGTTCAGACGTTACGATCCCACACTCAACCACAGTGAATTCCCACCGGGTGAGCAAGGGACCGTAACGTCTGATGGGGGGAATGGAAGTTCCCCCCCAGATGTTCACCCTTGTGAATCACGGTGGGGAATCACATTCACCATGCGATCGGCGGTCCCGGCGGGACCGGCCCTGATTGCATGGTGAATGTGATTCCCCGCCATGGTGAAGGGGCTCATCCCGTCTGGCCGCCTACCACGGCCCGGAATCCACGGTGGGATTCCGGGCCGTGGTTGATGCAGGTGGGTGCTGCAGCCACATTGGCCGTGGTGCCCGCCTGTCTCCCTAGAGGGCGGGCGGTGCGGGAGCGTGGGGGGGGCGGGGGGCAGGTCTGTTGGACGTGCCGGTGTGATCCCGGTGAGGGATCAAAGGGTGATTCCGTGACGGGGCCAATACAGGCCCCGTCACGTCTGAAATCACCCATCCTCCACAATAGCAACTTCCTCCCCTTCTTTCACCAATATGGGACTGTTTCTTCTCCCATCTGCCATTTATGTTTGGCATGACCTTTCAAAATTCTATTCATTCAGCTTCACCTCATTCTAATCACTCCCCAAACCCCAAAAACAGGTGTTTTAAAAAAAAAAAAGACAACTCCTATGCTGAAAATTTTACAGTCCAAATAAAGCAAGCAACCATAAGCTGGCATCACTGCTGCTCAGACATGGGGAGCCCAGGAAGTTAATATAATTCTTTTGGGCAGTTTGTGTTGAGTAGCTTTGCTTTTAGGAGTTTCAAAAGAAGTAGAACTTGCAGCTCCTGAATATGACATTTCTGAAGTGTTTATAAAATAAAATGAGAAAACCAGAACTATTTGTACCAGTTGTTCTTCAATTCGTGTTGATCTCAGAAAATAAAGTTTCAATGCATGCTTGTCTGAGGTGAAAACATACATTTTCAGGCAAACTCTTAATCCTTGTGGATTTCCATTTTCACAAAAACAATAATCGTATGAGGGAATTAAGATTCTAGGTACAGTACGTTGTGTGATTCCACTGTTCCTGCGAAGACTGGTTCGTAACTGACTGACTTCCTCTGGGACTCAGCTACCCATTGAAATTCAAGAATGACAGGGAATCAAAGAACTTCATGGTTCTGGCAGTGAAAGCGAGAGTTAAATCGCATGTAAATGCTGGCATGTCATGCACACACACACAATTATACAAAGGGCTTTGTTGGTCTCTGGAGTATATTTTTTGGAAACATGGTTTGATATACAGATTTTTAAAACTGTGTGGAATGACACATCTTCCCAGCAGCCCACTTTAATGGAAGAAATGATTAGTTCCTTCCTGAAGGAAAACAAACAGGGTAAGGAAAAAAATGTAGTTGTAAGAACTGGAAAGCAAAAACCATTCAGTATTACAGAGATACTGCTCTTTGCAATATGGCAAAGATACTCTGGCTCTGCTAAAAATCTAAAGCAATAAATCACTCTCTTCATTGAAAGAATATATTCTGTTTGGATGAAAGCTAAAAGGAATTCCTTATTTTCTTCTAATTCTGCCAATTTCCCTATTTCTGTTCTCCCGACGTGCCCGCTATATTGTTATTTGGGCCATCTCAGAAGGGTCTTGTATGTTCTCCCCGCCCCACCCCCAATTTAAAAATCCAAATTCTGCAATCAGGAACGCAATTGCAGAAAACGTTAGAACGTTAGGAAACATAAGCAGAAAACATTAGGGCTGATGCTCGATTCTTGAATTCTCACTTTTCTTGGAGAGAATCAGGGTTCTTGGCTAGTTCTTGCTCATGAGAAGAAGCAGAGAGACTACCTGGATTCTCACCGAGAAGAAAAAGAATCTCAAGACAGGCCCCCCTCCCACCGCACTTTAAATATAAAAAGGACCTTTTACAATCCCCCCTCCTCCCCAACCCCGGTTATGGACTCTCTCATTCCCCACTGCTCTGCTTCTCTGTAGGGGAACAACAGATGTAAGGAGGAGGAAAATATTTTTTTAAAATTTACTCTGCATGCACAAAATGGCCACTGGAACCATTCCGCTCATGTTCAGCCCTTTTCTAAAATGGTGCTGGCAACGGCGGCACCATTTTGGAAAAGGGCAGCTCATCCGTGCATGCGCAAATGGTACCACACATGCGCAGAATGACTGTCCTTTTCTAAAATGGCACCAATGCTGCCAATGTCATTTTGGGAAAGGGCTGCACAAGCACAGAATGAACCCAGTGGCCTTTTTGCACACGCACAATGAATGAATGAATTATTTATTTAAGCAAGATATCACATGAGATCTCACACCGAGGCACAAGATCTCGGCGAGTTCTTGTGCCCCAGCCCGAAATCTCGCAAGATAGGTCATGAGAACAAAAGTGCTTCTCAGTTCATCCCCAGAAATTATACTTTCTGTGTCCAGAATAAATTAGGTGAACTAACAACATTTTAAAGGCACAACTGTATTTATTATTAATTATTATTATTATTTGTTTGTATAGCACCAGCAATGTACCTGGCACTGTACAGTCAGTAGTTAAAGACAGGTCCCTACCCCAAATGGTTTACAATCTAAGAGACAAGGAAGAGGAAGACAAGGGAGAGGTGAACATCAGGAGATAGAAGGATGCATTCATGAGTAGGGGTGGGACTCTGAGCAAAATTTCAGTTTCAATTCTCATATATTTCGGTTTTTATATTGGTATCGGTTGTATCTGATCTTTTGCATTGATTTTTGTATCAGATTTTTAACACTGCAATTTTCCCATTGAAGTCAATGGCGGGGGAAATGCAATGTTAAAAATCCATACAAAAATGACCGCAAAAGATCCAACACAACCGATACTAAAAAAGAACCAAAATTTCGGATTTATCCGAAATGGCCATTATCAGGTACTTTCAGTTCTTTCCAAAACTGAAAGTCCCATCCCTATTCATGTGTGAGACAAGGTGCAGGTGCTTAACTTAATTACAGGGAAGAGATTCTGAGGGTATTTTCAGACGTTACGAGATCACTTTTCACCACACTGAATCACGGTGGATCCTGTGTGGTGGCAATGATCTTGTGAACATCTATTTGCTCCGCGCCAGCTGTTCACCATAGTGAACACCCAGCCGGGATCAAATTGACCACGGTTCTGGAGGGGAGGCCGGCCTCTCCTCCAGAATCGTGGTTAGGTTGGCCACAATCTGGGATGGGACTGGTTAATGGCCACGATGAATGTCTGCTTGCCAGCCCAGTCCCAGAATTGGGTCCCAACCACGAGACGGGATCGGGCACAGCGGCCTCATTGGCCGCTACGCCCACCCATCTCCCTGTGGGCGGACGGCCAAGGGAGCGTGGGGTTGGGGCTGAGCGGCCACATGTCACACCATACAGCCCCGCCCCTTACCCGATACCCCTCAGAGATTAGCCCGGCGCATCTAAAGGACGGACGGTCTGATCACGGACCAGGTTCCGAGACTGATCCCGGTCCAGGGTTCAGTGTGGTGGGCCGAGAGGCCCGTCACATCTGAAATTACCCTGAGTGTGGAAGGAAGGAGGAAGATGTAATTTCACTCATGATGAGCCAGGAAAAGCCTGACAGAAGAGGTAGGTTTTCAGGAGGGATTTGAAAGTTGGGAGGGAGGGAGCAGCAGAACAAATGTATCCAGGGAGTTAGTTCCAGGCCTAGGGGGCAGCAAGAGAGAAGGGGTGAATATGTTTAGAGGAGCAGAGAAGTGAAGACCAGGAGCTTGTGTTGAATGCATTCCTGGAGAGGAGGGACTGAATGTGGTCAAAGCAACAGGCAAGGTGGATGATTTTGGCAACAGAGCGTTGAACGGAAATGAGGGGGTGAGATCAGAGCATGGGAGACCAGTAAGGAGGAAGTTACAGTAATCAAGGTGAGAGCATGGACTAGGGTTTTTGCAGTGGGAAACAGTAAGGCAACAATGCGGCAGGATTTGGCAACAGCCTGAAATGGATTGCTGAAACAGGTGCCTGAATACTCAAAATACTATATATTATCCTTACCAAGTTAGAGTAATAGAGTCCCAGAGCTGGAAGTGTCATCTGTTCCAGCCCTCCTGCACCACACCCCAACTATCCGCAAAGCAAAATCCATCCAATAGCCACAAGTAGAGACTAGCACCAAACAGTGCACACCGATACCTGAAATAACTTAACCATTTTTGAAGATGTCAGTTTTCAATTTTGCAAACCAAATCTTTTTTTTCCCCAAACAATTCTTGATAACCTTTTAACTGGCTTGGTATGCTGCTGAATGTACCTAACCTTTTCTTTTCTCTGTAAGTTGTACAAATAGGACAATTGTTACCAGAAAACTGGAAATTCAGAAGCAGTAGTTGTATTTACTAGGGATGTAAGCCACAGACAGGGACCGCGTCTATGTCTATGTTCTGTACAGCGCCAGGTACATGACCGGCGCTATATAAATGTTTATAATAATAATAATAATAATAATAATAATAACAATAATGTCAGTTCAAGGCCTTGTTCCTCAGATATGCATTTTCCTACAGAAATTTCAACTCTCCATTACACCAAGCCTGTTCCTGACCCAGAGGTACAGCTCTCCTCCTAGACACATGGCCAGCCTCATATTCCTGGTGGTCTCCCTCTTCAGACAGAATTCCTGTCAGCTCTCACTGCCTCTTGTTTCTGATCTTTCCTGACTCCTTTTAAATGTGTCTGCCTGAGGCCCTTCCCACCACTTGACAACGAGGACCACACACTTTTGCATTCCCAGGATGGAGCCAGACACTCAGGCTGAGATTTGAACCCAGTCCTTACCTCTGGCCAGTTGTGGCCATTGGAACCTTGTGGCCAGATGGTTCCACAGCTCAGCAGATGAAAGGGAGATCATTACCAGAGGTTTGGTGTGGTAGGCATGCAGAGAGCTCATTGCCAGAAGAAATAAGAATAATAGAACCTTACAGTTGGAAGTAGGGCTGTAGTGGAATGCCACAGCAGTAGCTGTATCCGTCGGAAACAGCGTTTCCGCAATTAGTGGTAGGGTGTGGCAGAGGCTTTCATTCCGCTAGTTTCATTCCGCTATTTCCGCAGTTCCACTAATTTCATTCCGCTACTTCCACAGGCTTCACAAAATAGCAGAAACATGACATGCTCGCTACTTCCACCATTCCGCCAGCGCCACAAAATAGCGGAACAGCGGTTTTCTGACAGTTTCCGTAATTTTTCCGCAATTCCGCAATTTGCAGAATGCCAGCGGAATTAGCGGAATGTCCGCAGAAAAGCTGCGGTGTGGCGCGGGCAATTCCGAAATGGCAGAATGGAATCACGGTGCGGTAACAGCTGCTGCTGCATCAGTCCTAGTTGGAAGTGACCTCGGAAATCCACAGCTACAGCATCCCCACCACCTGACAACTAGGACCCTCACTTTGGCAACTGAAGGGCTTGCTGCCAGAGGGCCTGTGTGGCAGCTGAGGGTCACAAAACATACTATGCTATCCTCATTACAAGAACTATAGTTTGAGTTAATTGAGTCTGAGGTATATAGTGGAGTTTTTCTATTTATCTTTGGTTCTTTTTATTTTATTATTTCTTGAACAAGTTGAAGATCTTCCCTGTAAAGAGAGGGAAGAATAAAAGCATTTGCATTTTTCCTGCTAAAATTGGCTCCTATGACTGAAAATGTTACACCAGGTCCCCATCATTCAAGTTGTCTTTGGTGATGCCCTCCAACCAGCTGGATGAACTGGTGAAAATTTATTTTTAAAAAATAACCCTCCAAGTTCTTTGTTTTATGTCAGCATGAACGCAAGGGCAAAGCTATAATAGTCTAGTGGTCCAGCTGCCCTGGGGCCCATGCTAGAGCTGAGATGGGTAGCTCATTTGCTACCTGCTGGTAATACCTGCATTTTTTAGTACCACTTTGGGTACTCGATAGGCTACCCAATTATTGACCGGGTACCCATACCCGAAAAAAATCGGTAATTATGGTACTGATTTTTTGACTTTCCAGTTACCCATTGGTAAATTGAGACAGGAAACAAATAAATTGGGACCAGAATTTGAAAAATCAGAAAGTCAACATTCAGGGACCAGAAGTCGATATTCTGGGATATTCTGGGACATCAAGTATTCAAATCAGGTTAAATTGAATACCGGTCATATCTGATATTTCTGAGTCATTTCCAAAAACCAGAAGTTCAACAAGTAAACCAATTTTTGTGGATACTCCTTTCAGCCCGGGTTAGGCCATGCACCAGGAGGTCCCCATTCTAGGGATGTGCGAACAGAACCGAGTTCAGAAATTTGGCTCAGTTCAGTTCGAAAATCAAGTTCGGTTTGAAAGTTCGGTTCAGTCGACCAAACTATTGGAGTTTGGTCAAATTCCGAACTTCCGAACTTCCAAACCGAGTTTGTACATTCAAAACCGGGTTTTTTGGCCTTCTGAACTGGTTCAGATTCGACCAAACAGATCCGTCGAATTCGAGTTCAATTCGAAAGTTCAGTTTGGTCGACCGAACTATTCGCGTTCGCGCCGAACTCCAAACTTCTGAACCACGTTCACACATCCCTACCCCATTCTCCTTGGTGCAGCTGTGTCCCCTGACACTGGGAGGAGGAGCAATGGCCACATTCCATTTTCTTCATGAGGGCTCATTCCATCCTAACTACACCTCTGCTTGAACAGATAATCATACTATGATTTTAATACTGTATGCAGTGAAAAATAGAGGATCATAGATCATACAGGACTAGAGCTGAAATGGGTACCTGATTTTGTGATAATGGGTAGTACCCACATTTTGGGGTACCATTTTGGGTATCCAAATTAGTATCCAAATACTGTTTGAGTACTCAAAATACCAACAATCGGTATACCAAAAAACTGATTTTTTTCCAAGAAATCCCCAAATCCAGGACAAAACTGGGACAAAAATCAGAACAAAATTGGGCTTTCAGTATACCAGTTGTCTGTATTTGGGGTACCCAGTCGAAAACCAGTTTGGATACTGAAAAGTACCCAAAATATTCAGTTTGATTTAGATACCAGAAATTCAATGAGTATACCCATTGTTTCCGGGTACTCGTTTCAGCGCTATACCAGATGAAACAGAAGAGAAAACAGAAACTGAATTGAGGGAAGAAGGATATTGGAGCAAATGACATAGAGAGATTGGACGAAAGGGACCGTGAAGGAAAATAGCGTGATTTTTCATTTGGGGAGCTGGGACAGACTGTCAAACTGTTTCACCTCCAGGGCCCTTTTTGTATTAGCGCCACTTTGACAGTTTCTGCTGTGAGGTGCCTCAGGATTAAAAGTGTGGAGAATAGAGATGTCATTCTGACTCCAAGAGAAGATGACAGACAGTAGATTTGTATTGGATTACGTCTTTATCACACAGGAAGGAATGTCTCACTTGTTCTAGTAAATGTCTTGCTTGCTTTTCATTTGCCAGACACCAAAAATAAGGACTGACAGTATGATTAGCTTTAATACCTTTCCATTTAATGACTCTTTATTCCATCAGGTTTTAAGGGACATTTATGCCTCAAAACCAAGAAAGCTAAGGAAAAGACAGTAACACAACAATTATTGTCACATTTCAGACGTGTATCTGGGAAGACAAAATTATTAGTTATTCAGACAAAATATAAAAATATTTTGCAAAATAATTACTACTTGAGAAGTTTTTCTCTCAAGTCCTCTTGCCGCCGAGTCCTGTTGAGTTCCCTGCTCGGAAGCACGGGTGTGAAAAATAGCCACTGGGACCATTTTGTGCATGTGCAAAATGGCAGCATTCAAAATGACATCATCACCATTTTGGTTAAGGGCAGAGGCCATTTTGTACATGTGCAAAATGGCAGCATTCAAAATGACATCATAACCATTTTGGTTAACGACAGAGGCCATTTTGTGGATGTCCAAAATGGCCCCAGATGCCATTTAGCACATGTGTGCCACAAAGCAGGGAGCTCAGCAGTGCGCCACAGTGAGGGGGCCTGCCAGGAGATCCTCCCCACAGCAACAGCAGGCTAACAGAGCTTCAATCAAGTCCTCTGAGACTGGAAAGTATGCCAGGCCACCAGGTGATGGGGATCCACAACTCCGGATCTGCAACACTTGTGTAGACAGAGTGTGGATTGGTATGGTTTGGACACCAAAATTTAACGAATCAACATGAGTGGTTTAAGTTAAAAATTAGTTGAAACTAGTACTGAACCAAGGATTCAGAGCACATTTTGTATTTCTTGAACTGGCCATATTTAAACGTGGACATAAAAGGCAAATTTGTTGTCTGGATTTATTTCCAATGTTGGCAGAAGCAGACGTTTCATATTTGGTAGTTCCTTCAGCTGTCACCATTCAGACGTTTGTTGTTAATAGTTTGTTATTTTAGAGTTGAAACAGGTACCTCATTGGCTCTCATGGTAACATCCACATTTTGAGGCACCATTTCGGATATCCAGATCAGTATCTGAGTACTGTCCAAGCACTCAAAAAAAAATATCAAAATTCCAGTTACTGGGTTTTTTAATACCCCAAGTTATCGAAAAAAAATGAAATAATGCCCCCCAAATTCCTGAAACCCAGCATAAAAGAAGGTTGATATCAGAATGAAATTTGTATTTCAGTATACCAGTTGTCAGTATTTCAGAATACCAGTAGATTGGTTGCTGGTATTTCAGTATTTCACGTACCTGATTTTAAAATGGTTTGGGTACCAAAAAGTACCTGAAATATTTGGTTCGATTTGGGTACCAGAAATTCAACAGGTATATCTGCTTTTGCATGTACTTGTTCAGCTCTACTACTCATGCATTCAGTAGTTCTTTTTGAAATTTTCTAAGTTCAAAGTCATTGCCCGGTCAACCTATGCCACATCATGATTAGATGATGTGTCGCAATAAATGTTCTGTTGTTCCAATGAAGTAATCCCATAACAAGAACCCAGAGAATCAAGGAGTTGAATTGCCAAAGTACCAAGTTCCCAGAGTTCCAAATTACCAAGCAGCCAACTGGCCAAAATATCAAAATGCTAATGTACTGGATACCAGAATACATATAGTAACAATTTTGTTGAACTTTGCAAAGATCTTGAATTTGAATTCAGGTGTTCATTGAAATATGTGAATACCTAAATTAATTTCAGTTCAATTTTATTTGCTCCAACCACAGGTTATAACAATAAAACATATAGCACACAGTAACATCCAAATAAATTAAAATCGACAAAACAAAAGAAAACATCTAACCCAGAGTAAGTAGAACACAATCATTGGTACATTTTCAAACATTCAATTTCCCCAAAGTTATTGTTCAATGCAGACCAATTTTTAATAATCGCTGGCAGAAACCTGGCAAGCGAGGCAGTAATGGAGGGCTCCTCAACTCTCAGTAACAAATGTAAATATGAATCATTAGACTCACCAGAATGAATAGTCAGAACGGGGGGAATAAATTTAATCCATAGTTCATTATGATACCTACAGGTAAAAGAATATGTGGCTCATAGTTTCCACCTCCTGTGAGTCACACGGACAAGTACAATCCTCAAATGGAATTGCCTTGTAACGCCCCTCCAGAACTGCTGAGGGAAAGGCAATGAGGCAGGCCCACAAAAAAGGATTTCTATACTTAAGATATAAAAGATTGGACATATAAGGCATACTGGCAGGTGTTGGATTCATTAAAGCACAGTAATAGGCAGTTGAAGCTGTAGAGCTTACAATGGTGACATCAGCCTGACGACCTGTATCCCATAAATGCCATTGAACTTCATGTTTGGCCCCTGAAAAGCGCAATTAAAACAAATAAGGAATGGAGAAACCCAAAGAGAAAACCTTTCATTTTCATTTCATTTATTATTGCTATACCGCCCTTCTCACTAATCGCTACTCGAGGCAGTTTGCAAAGCAATGTACATATACAATCAATAAGTGAAACAACATAAATCACAGAATAACCTAAAAAATACAAGAACTCCAGGCATTTAATAAACAATACAATACAATACCTTGGCCTGAACTTGTTCAAACCAATGATTTGAATGATTATCAGATAACATCAATGGTAGGAGACCTGGAATATCCAAACAGACCATCCTCAGCCAATAGCTTATTCAACTTCCAGGCCCTGTTGGCAATAATAGGGAAACCGCACTCCAAACGCAGCACTACATTGGGCACACATCGGGGAGCCGAAAGCAACGCTCTTAAGAAACTTAATTGTATTACTTCAAGCTCAAATGTTTTTTCAGATGCCCATTATTGGGCCCCATATAATAATTGAGAAAAAGATTTGGCCTCAAATACTTTATAAGCTGGAATAATCAAATTTCCACATTGTGATCTAAAAAGGCACAAAATACCCTCTGCACTTTTTTTACTGCATTCCATAGTCGACTTATGCTGGGCTACCCAGCTCCCTGTAGACTGGAAAACTATCCCTAAATATCAGAATGAACGGTCCGTTTATAGAATGACTGTCCATAATCCATGGAATGCTTTATAGAATGACTGTCCATAATCCATTTATGCCTAGGTTTTTCTTGGAAAAAATCATCACTTTCATATTTTCATAGTTTACTGTGAGGCCGTTTCCCCAACAGTAGTCTACAAAAGACCCCATAAATCTCTAAGTCCCACTTATGCCCAAATTAATTTGTGAATATGAATTGGCAAGTCTACTTCGACTATACCCCGAATTCACCAGAATTTCAAAGACATCTCCTTATATACAAAAAAGGTCAACTATTTCCTGGATTTAACACTCCCTTCCAATTCTACATGTGTCTAAGTATTTACCCTGCTTTCCGAATTTGAAATTCTGGTACCTTTTTGTTTTGTTTTTTCCAGGTTTCTATCCTGATCTTTTGGTTTTCTGTTCCGATTTACAGATCAGTAACTGGAACATCAAAAAATTGTACCAGAAATTACTCATTTTTCAAGTATCTGGGTAGGCATTCAATGATCAAGTAGCCCATCAAATATCCAAGATAGTACTTGAAAATATCGGTATTAGCTATAACTTATAGGCTATAAGTAGCAAATGAGCTACTCGGTTCAGCTCTAAGTTAAGATGTGAGGAGATGATTAAGAGGTCACAAGTGGGGACAACTTTCACACTACACCTCCTAGTATTTTACTCCTGAGTGGCTGGCTTCTGCAACTGTGCTTCCTTCTGTTGTGGACTGCGGTTCCCAAGGATTAGGGTGAAATGAGAATTCAATGTGAATGGTGAATCCAACTAATTTGGTGTGTTTATATCCATTTAAATTAAGTTAATATGAAGCAGCATTCACGTCCTGCTTTAATTTGGGTACTCCATAGTTTAATTCAAAATAGTACATTCCATGTCAACTGCAGCCAAAATTATATATTTTTTTCTTTTAAAGTTGATCCTAAACGCTTTTTATCTTACACATTTGAATATCCACTTCCGCACTTGATACCTAGTTTCTCTGCAAATAGCATGGGTTGCTTTCCAAGAGGTAGGCTGGGGCATCATTTGGCAGGAAAGGCATTGATTATGCAGATTGCTTCCTTGCTGCAAATGCCTTGTTGCCATTTCAGGAAACTTGGAAAGAATCATCCTTGCAAAATCAAGCTGTTGAGGGCAAGTTCAAGGTGGTTCCCCACAAAGTTATTTGATTTTTGTTCAAATAAAATTGGCCTGAACTAAAATGTCAGACTGAAATAACATAAAGGCATTTGGGAAACTGAGATCTGTGTCATGACAGAGGGTAAGTCCTGGCAGGATTAGCTTCTTGGGTAGCCAACAACTAGTCACCAGCACATGAAAGCTGTAGCAAGTTGAGCAAGGATCCTTTAAGGAGGTCTATGCATTACCCTGGCTCCACCCCCTTCTGGAGCAGTGCACACTGGCAATTGAGCACTCTGTATATGGCCAGAAGGACCTGAAGCTGAGAGCTCTGCTTGGAGCTGACCAGGGTGCAGAAGCTTTGTAGTATGTTCAGGTTGACAGTACTATTGAGCAGTAATATGACCATGGGAGTATTATTACTTCACCATTGAAGTGAACAAGCTACCGAATGCCAAAAGAGAGAAGTAAGCGAAAGACCAAAACGAAGGCCCTTTATAAATGGGCCATGGGGGCGGGGGTGGGTGTGCCAGTGTGGGGGCGGGGCGGGTGACTGTACACTGGCGCACCCCCATCTCCACCCACCCCCACGCACGGAGCAATCACCTTTTGGGCCAGTTGCTCCATGGGTGGGCAATGGGTGGAGGTGGACGGAGGTGCGTGGATCGCAGGAGCATGCACACACACACACACACACTTGCCTGCCACAGCGGTCACATGGGCAGCTTCTACTCACACCCACGCAGCAGATCTGCGTGAGCATGAGTGGGCCCATCTTGTGTAAAAAGTGCCAAAGTAAACAATGAAATGAAGTTGCAAATTTTGCAACGATGGCAAGGACAAATTTGGCTATAAATTGGTAGGAATTAATATGCCAATTATATTTGAGAATATGAAATTCCCATCCCCCACCCCTGCGGGCATGGGATGACCCTTTGTTCCTGCTCTCTTTGTGAACCAGAGAAGGCGGGACTGGTTTTACAGCCTTCAAGGAGGGGGCAGGAGGTTGTGATTTTGAAATCAGGCCAGTGCTCAATTCAGAGAATTGGCCCATGTAAGTGGGAGTGCTCTTGACTGGGGGCTCTGCTTGCGCTTGCTCAGCCTGCCCCTCAATTCCAGGGGTGGGTCAAACCATTCAGATGGTGCAGCAAACAATTACCTATCCATCCATCCATTCTCTTTGACTGCTATTACAGACATATGCTGACTGTAAATGAATTTGGAGTCGGAAAGGAATTTTTCCCTTGGCACAAACTAGTCAACGTGGTGTTGGGATTTTTCTTGAAGTATGTTCACCCTCAGAATGCTGGTTGAGCAACCAGGGGTGCATTTGAGCCTGGACTGGTGTTAAACAGTTAGGTTCCTTTCACTGAAGCTCAGGTGGGCAGTGGTCCAGAGCAAGGAGGAACACAGGAAGGGAAAGTGATGCGCTCATACAAGGTGAAGGAAAGGGGGTATTGCCACTGAGGGAATTAGAACTGAGGCTGCATTCACACCTGATGGCGGTGCAGCTTGGAAACTGCGGTGAGCCAAAGACGCGACCGGGGGAGGAGGGGGATGCTGGAAGTACCAGAGGTGTGAATGGGGTTCCGCCGCGATTTTATTTGCAGATGACAGAGCTCAAAATCCAGTCCTATCATCCACCAGTAAAATTGCAACAGAACTCCGTTCTCACTGGCGGTACTTCTGGTCTCTCAACCTGGAGAAATTAAAGGGGGGGGGGGGGAGGAAGCCACACTGTTCCCTGTCCAGCTTTCTTACCTTGTCTGGGGCTGGCAGCTGTATCAGTGGGGAAAGCTTCCCAATCACAAATTTTCAGGAATGGAAGGTGGAAGAGCTGGAGGGAGGAGGCAGACTCAGCTGATATATAAATAAATAAATATCTTAGCATTCTATTAGCTAGCAGGAGTCGGCAGGCAATAGGATGCTGAAAAGCTGTGCTTAGTCTGCCTCTTCCCTTCAGCTCTCTTCCCTCCTCCCATCTGGAAAGGACCAGCTGAGAATGTCTCTCTGTGGGCCTTTATTGTACGGACAAGACTGGCAGGTGGTACCCACAAGAGAGCATTTCCAGCTGACTGCAGAGGCCACAGTGGAGCGTGGTAGAAAAGGTGGTCTTGCAGATTTGTGAGGCCCAGGTCATTTAGGGCTTTAAAGGTCAAAAACAGCACCTTGAATTGTGCCCGTACAGTAAAGGAAGCTAGTGCAGACTGTAAAGTACAGGTGTAATGTGCTCACAGCAAGCCACACCCGAAATGAGCTGAGCTGCCACATTCTGCACCAGCTGCAGCTTCTGAACAGTCACAAGGGCAGCCCCACATAAAGCACATTGCAGTAATTTAGCCTTGTGGTAATGAAAACATGGGTGATGATAGGCAGTTCTGAATCATAAAGAAATAGCCGCAGACTCCGTACCAGATGGAGTTGGTGAAAAGTACTCCTGGTCATTGCTGGAACCTAATGTTCCAGCCACAGCAAGAGGAGCAGAAGCACTCAAAGGCTGCAAACCTGAGTAACCAGAGAGGACCAGCTGCCCTCAATGACAGGGGTCCCAGTCTCCTCCAAGTCACAGAGTCGGCCAACCATTTCAGTCTTGTCTGGATTCTGTTTCAATCGGCTCACCCTCATCCAGGCCTCAATAGCAGCAGCACTGGGTAAGCACCAAGACCACAGGATGAAAAAGAGAGGAAGAGCTGGATGTCATCAGCAACTGATGGCACCTCACCCCAAACCTCTGAATGATCTCACCCAGTGGCCTCAGATACCCATTGAAAAAGAGGGGAGACAAAATGGAACCCTGCAGGACACCACAGGGGAGGTCCTGAGAGGACAATGAGAAATCTCGCCTCTGCACACACTGGGACCTCCCTGACAGGAACAAATGGAACCACTCAAGAGCAGTCCCATGCACTCCACTAAGGCTGCATTCCCATCTGTGGCGGCAGTGGCAGCAGCGGGAGGGGCGAGGGAAGGTGCAGCAGCGCAGAGAAGCCGGCTGACAGGAAAAGAGCCGGTGCAAACGGGGACCTGCTGCATCGTCTCTTGTGCATGTCAGGGTGCAAAATCCTGCCCTGACATGCGCAAAAGAAGCCGCGGCAGATCCCCATTCGCACCGACTCTTTTCCTGTCAGGCGGCTCCTCCGCGCTGCCGCATCTTTCCTGACCCGCCTCACTGCCGCCGCTGCCGCCACAGATGGGAACGCAGCCCGACTCCTGCAGTCATGTCAACAGCCCTTCAACTGTATTAAAAACTTCTGGAAGATCTAACAAGATCAACATGGCACAGTTCTCTTTCTCAATTTCCAGGCATAGATCATTGACCAAGGCCACGAGTGTTGGCCCATTTTATCCCTTGTCTTTGCTTTCAGGACAATGTAAGTTTAGGAAAGTCTGCACAGATTTTTACGTATAGAGTGATGAAAAATTGTATGTGTTGGTATAGCTATTCTTCTTTCCCTTTTATCCAATCCTATCCCTTATTAAATTCTTAAACCTGATAGCATTTAATAGACTGGCGGAAGAAATAAAGCATGAGCTGATACAATAGATGCTTCACTACATAATGCCTCCAGTGTCCCTGTGACCAGCTTTGCAGGGCTCCCTTTAACAAGCAAAATCATGATCCATTCTCTATGGCAGCCCATTCAGTCCGTTACCATCTTGCTGAGACAGCTAACGAGGAGATCCATTTTAATCATGGTTGCTTGCTATTATAGGCACATATGACCCATAGGAGTCTTTCAAGGACTCGTTTAACAGAAGTCAATGCAGACCTAATAGAAGACAGCAGTTTTCAGTCACTATTGACCTGGGCTAGGTTTGAACTGGTGACACAGAGGTGAATAGTTCTTACTCCCAGTATTACTAACAGTCTCCGGAGACATTTAGTTAAATATAGGGTGGCCATACCGCCCCTTTAAAATAGGATGCAGCCCTGCACCCATGTGTTTTTCATAAGCATTCTCTTTTAAAGGGGAAGTACGTTCACCCTAGTTAAACAGGGACCATTTTTGTAATGTCCTTAATTAAAGAGAAGTTTAAGGTAGAAAAAAATTGGAGAAGATCAAGGCAGGGAAATTAACAAAGAACATGCAAGCGCTGAAATTGCAGCCATTGACACCTGTGGGTAAAAATAGATGTGGACCCAATGTGGCCCATGACTCACCACACGTGTGGTCCCACATTGCCAGATATTGGCTCGGGACAGGTAGGCAGCTGGCACGGAATTAGTAATCTTGAAGATCCTGGGCATCCATTCTGGGCCAAGGACCAACACATGTGTTTGGCTCCACCATCTCCGCAGGAGGGGGGGGAGGAGGCGCAGTGACCAAATCCCATGGCTAGTCACCATGGCTGTCCATCATGGAGAGGGCATGGCACTAGGGGCATGGCGGGGCCAGATGCCCCCAGTCTTTGGTTGTGGACCCCCCCTACCTGGTGTATAAGGCAGTGGGACAGCTCTTCTGGTGGCAGGAACGTTTGTTCAGTGCCGCCCGCTGACCCAGAGAGCGGCTGCTGCTGTTTCCCACGCCGGGCCAGGTTGGAGAGCTCCCATGCCACCCACATGTCTGTTTTTACCACATGTGTCTGTGTTGCCAATGCATTTTGCTGAGTTGTGGTGCTAATTCCTACTATTATCATATTTATTCTTTGCCCTGAGCAATTCCTTTGCTCTATAAACAAATACTGAGCTGTAAAACACTTTTATAAAGCAAGAAGGAAACGATCTTTCTCTCCTGGGATAATTTTATGATTATAATAAAGCCAGGGGGAATGGATCTCTTCATTTATACAGAAGCTCTACAAGTCTTCTCTGTTAACCTCTTTTACTTCTTTTTCAGTGTAACCCTTGTGCCAATAATGCCAGTGGGGAAAAGGGCTGGGTTACCTTTCTAGGGTTTTGCTCGTCTAAAACTCTGGCTTGAGGCCCCACCCGGAAACTGGGATGCTAAATTTCCACTGGGAAGCCCGCTGACCATTACCTTCCCCACTTGCAAGCACACAAGTTAAGGTGCAGGAAAGGGGCTTTATTACAGAGTAGAACTATATGCCGCTTTATTAAAATAAACAGATGTGACTAGTACCAGCCAAATAGTTCCACCCACAAAATAAGTTCAGCTGCACAGGCTCATGTTCCCAAATCCCTGTGCCCCACTCACAGTTTGTTGGAACATTCAGTTCAACTCAGAGCTCAGATGCCTCTTTTCTTTCCTGGGACTCTACACTGGTGTAGGGGACAGGCCCCAAGGGCAGGTACTTCTCCCATCTCTGATGTTCTCTCGCGGAGCCTCATGGCACGCCCCCGAGTCTTCAGCTTCAGCCCATCCAAGGAGGCCCTCGCTGACTCCAGTTACCTGGCATCATCCTCTGGAAAATTCTGGCCCATCCAATCCATCCAAGTGATTTCAGTGAGGGGCTGTGAATCAGAGGTTTACTAGGTCAGGCCATTTTACGCTGACTGCAAGTCTCTAGCATCATCATGGAAGCCCCAAGAGCCATCTCCTGATCCAGCCAAATAATTTCAGCCAAGGACTGGATGAAGGAACATCTAGACTGCTGAAAAGATATCATGTTGCAGTTTCAGAGACTTACAACTTGTGTGATAACACTATGGTGAGACCCTAACAAACCCAAAGGGAAAGATTTTTCCCATACTAGAAACAGAATATGTATACCTCTCCTCAATGTTATTTTAGTTTTTTTGTTTGCCAGTCAGTGTCCTTCCAATACTGTTCTAGGGTGTGGTAACCAGACTTGAATGCAGCCACAGGGTCTGTCTATGTCAGTTGTTGTCAGAAGGGCATTGTTGTCCATGGGAACTGACCCCCCTACAGTCCAATGGCTGCAAATTGCTTCCTATCCATTCCTCAGATACCTCCCATCATGCATCTGTGATATATATGCACATTAGCTGCATATGCAAATGATGCAAGGTGCATCCCTACTCTTGCCGATGAATGTTACTCACCCTGGCCAAGTAAAATGCCAGGTTACACCAGAATTAGACAAATGAATAAATTAATGGTAGCAAAAATATGGTAATTATAACCTACATTCAGGTGATTAAATTGGACCTTTTCTTGTGATGTGCTTGGCTGAAAAGTAACATAATCATTTACATTGACATCTATATAATAAAGCAATCTCAGTTCATCAGACTTTTCATCATTGAGCTATCAACAAGCAGGTTCCTAGTGAAACTGAATTCACCTGAAAAATATGGTATTTGTGTTCATGAACCAGACCTTGAGTACTGTGCTTTGATATTCAGTTCAGGCTGAGGTCCAGGCCCTGCATGCACTGCTTCCAGGTTCTTCTGCTCTGCCCAAACTCCCCCCATGTTGCTTCTTGGTAGTGCATGAACAGCTTCTGACCTCCACCCCCACCCCATGCACCACTGCAGGATGAGAGAGAGAACCTATAGCCACAGTGCAAGCTCCAAGGTATCACAGCAGTGGCGCCCATACCCAGGGGACCTTCTGGTGTAGATCTGAGGCAAGAATGACTATTCCCGTACCGTTGGGAAATATCTACCTTTCGGGATCACTTCCTACTGTTCATCAGTATTTCCTCACTAGTATCCACTAAATAATATGCACTTGCACTGTGGTTGAGATCAGCACCTGTGATTGTCCACCATTTAAAAAAAAATTCTGTCATTTTGCTAAATATTGTTATTTTCTGTAATTTCCATTATTTTTGGTATTTTCTGCCAGTTAGTTTCCGGTATTTACATCAGTCTCCATCATTTTACGACAATGTCTGACATCAGAATGCAAAAAACACAGCAGTTCACAGCTGAGGTTTGTTCTCTCAGACTCTCTGTATTTAGAGTCTGCAACATCAGTTCACCTTGAAACAGGATCTAGTTGTTTCTTCACAACTAGCTAGAGACTCCAAATAACATGAGAGCTCGGCTGTGTGGTGTTTGGTGAATTTCTAAGGAAATAACAGAGCATGAGGGAAGGAGGGAAGTGTCAATGAGAGATTTTATCCAGGCACTGTGTCTAGAATATCTCTGGG
>QEPC01006909.1:3876208-3901803 GCA_003113815.1 Sphenodon punctatus | reverse complement strand
ATAATAAATAAATAAATAAATAAATAATATCTGCAAAAATAGGAATACCCATCCAAACTGCAGTACTTGACCTAACACAGTAACATCAGGTACAAATCAGTATCTGATTAGTGTTCAACGAACTACCCGATATACCAATTTACCAGTTTTTATCTCAATTTTCTGACTTCCAATACCGTTTTTTCATCTGCCAGGTTCCAAGGAGCAGTTCGAGTGTTCAGACTGATCCTCGGAACCTTGGAGAATACTCGGGATTTGGAGGGGTAAGGGTTGGGGGGGCGGGGCAAAAGGCAGCCTGTCTAGGGAAGAGTGCAGCATGGGCCAAGGAAGGGAAGTCACAGACTAGGGTAGCAGGCTGCAGGGAAGGAGGGTTAGGGAAGAGGGAAGCAGAGGCCAGGGAAGGGGGGAGATGGGTTTCACTCACCTAAAAGCCACGCAGGAGCTGGGTGTGCTGCTCTAGACTCTACCTCCCCGTGTTTTGAATGAGGTTTCTCCAAGCATACTTCTAAAGCTCTCTGGGAGCATGCTGGGAAGTGTAGTCCAGATTGCTCCCAGATAGCATTAGAACTAATGCTTCATGGACAACTTCATTTTAGGATTTTTACACGAGGTCAGGCAACAAGCAATGTGTATTGTATCATCAATAAACATACAGGAACAAGCATATGGGCAAAATTTGTTTCTAAATTTAAAATGTACAGAAATTTGTGTACAGGTCAGGATTGGAAGTCACAGGATTTGAGTATCGTGATTCAAACCATAAAATGTGACTGGAGCTACAAAAATAATCATCTGATTCATGAATCAGATTTGAATATTCATTTAGGTTGATGAATATTTGACTTCAAATATGTAGCCCTTGAGAATCTCAGCAAAGTTAGTTTTGGGGGTGATAATCTCCTGTGCAAAATTGCCCAAACACTGGTTTCTGTTTATAGATCACATTAGAGCTGAAACGCGTACTAAATGTAGTATCCGAGCGTAATACCCACTTTTTCAGGTACAGCCTCGGGTACCCAGTGGGTTAAGTCGGTACCAATCAAGTAACCGAAAAAGCGGGTACTTCCAGTACCGATTTTTTTTATTTACCAATTCCAAGTTGGTATATTTATTGGTATACCACTTGGTATACAAAGTTGGAAAACAAAAAAAATCAGCACAATTTAATAAAAAAAAAAAAAAAAAGTTACCAGAAGTAGTTTCCTGGAACTAGAAGTTGACTTTCCAGGAAGGCAATACTGATTTTCAGGGACAGAAAACACATATACTTTTTTTAAGAAGAAAAATTGCTGGGGGTAGTGGGGAGTTAAAAACAAAATAGGAACCAGAACTAGTTTTCAGGGACCGGAAGTTAACAAAAAAAAAACTGTTGGCATTTCACAGAAACCCAATAAATCAATGTCAGGAGTCAGTATATCAACAAAAATGTTTTTTGTGAATACCCTCTTTCAGCTCTAATCTCAATGTATTTACAAGCAGGTAGCTACGTATCAAGTGACAGTGGGTAATTTCAGACGTGACGCGCTCCTGGGTTGCCACAGTGGATTCCCAACCACGGCTAGCCACCCAACCCTGAACCTTTGTTCTGACAGGCCCCAAACAGACATGACGGGAGCGGGACCACGGCAAGGAAACAGACAGCCAGGCCGTGATCCAGGATAGCGCAACAGATGTGACACCGATCCCGGACCGTAGCAAGAACCCCCAGAACCCCCAGAAGCCACCAGGGCAAGGCGGGACACAGACATGGCCAACCAAAGCAAAGGAAGCCAAAAGCGCCACAAAGCACTGCCCATGCGAGGGAAACGGGAAGGGTGGAGGACGAGAGAGGTGAATGGCTGAGCCGCACATACACAACAAGAAGGAAGCCACAGACAGAGTGGAACACAAACCACATACAAGCTGGCGAGCACACGCACAGTCAAAAGGGAAAGGGAGCAAGGAGGAGACACACAGGGGTACACAAGGAGGCATGGGGAACACCACACCGGGCAGCTCAACAGACAGTGGCAAGGACATGAGGGGGGGGGCTGAGGCCAACAACGGGCAACAAAACAGGAGGCATACGGGGCTTGAACAGAGCAGGACACGGGAGCAGGCACCCAACACCCCAGGGACAGCACAGGAAACACGAGGCACCCAACAGCAACACAGGCTGCTGAACAGAGAGGGGTCCACACGGTGACAGAGCAGGGTCACAGGGGATGATCCCCCAATCCAAGGAAGACAGTGGGGAGGGCAGAGGCAGGAACAACAGCAGGACAACCAGTCCCAGATGGTACTGCACAGCCAGCGAGGGAAGTGAGCCCCAAGTCGCGGACAGCTGATGGTGCCCCCCCCCACCCAACAAGTGGATGCCGGATGGCACGAGCAAGGGACCCCCGGTCACAAACAGTCATGGAGGCATCAAGAGGGTGGGGGTTGGGGCTGATCATGGACACTGGCTGGGAGCCGGCTGAGCAAGGGGTGCAAAGGTTCACGGGGATCCCTAGTACAGGTGTCGGATAGCAGCTAACAGCTGACCGGGGGCGGGTCACAGAAACGAACCCCAAGGGTACAGATGGTATAGTGGTGCCACACAGATGGCCCCGGGGTGCAGGCAACCCAGCACAGCCGAGCAGAACAGGGGGAGCAGATGGAGCCAGAACAACAGCGGGTCCACAATGGGAATGATGTAGTGACTCACAGAACGGAAGGCCCAGGGAGGTGCAGAGAGCACCTGGCGGAGGTGATAGTCGGGACACAGATGAACCAGGGGGGACCTACAGTCAGCTGCACGGGGTCACAAAGAGGGGTGGGACGGGGTGGCCCAACAGATGAACATAGTGGGGCCGCTGCAACATGCCCCAGCAATATCCCATCCATGCCATGTGGTCTGCAACAAGATAGTAGGCCTCAAAAGAATCGGGACTGGTGAGCCCAATCTGAATATCAGGACGGGACTGCACCTCAGACAGCGCTAGCAGCTCGGGTCCGGTGGGATCGGGCAAGGCATAGTCAGCAGCAGGGGGCCATGACAGCTGTCCAAGCTCCAACAAGTGGTAATACAATGCCCCATGGGAATGCAGGTAGCCACGGGCCCCTAGAATGCCGCAGAAGTAGGACACAGCCAGGGGAGGACCGCCCTCTACCAAACAGGTCTGGAAGCCAGACAAGGCACAGACAGAGAGAGCAGACACCATCTCAGCAGCAGGCCAGGACACCAGCAACCCCCTCAACTCCAGAATGTGCCCATCCGGAAAGGGATGGAGGCCCAGCTCCTCAGCATGGACCCAGTACCTGCAAGCAGTAGCCACATATACAAAGCAGAGGAGGCCTGAGCTCGGACACCAATAGGCATCTGGGAGGGTATCAGGGGAGCCCAGGAACAGTTAAACGCCAGGGGAATGTCACAGGTCAGCTAGAGCCATGGTCTCCCAGTAGGTCCAGCAACGCGGACCAGATGCAGAACCGCTGAGCGGGAGCCCTGATGCAGCAGCATCGGCCATGATGCAGCTGGCAGAGGGTCTGATAATCAAAGACAGTGGGCCCCCTTAAACCATGGTAGGCAGGGGCAGCAACCAGGGGAGCTCCAAGGCCACGCGAAAAGGGTATGGGCAGCACAATGGGACAGCTGGGCAGCGATGCATGGGGAGCAGACACAGCACAGCTGCAGGAAATGAAGCCCTGGGATGGTCTACCCTCAGACAGCACTGATACGCACACAACGTTCATTCACCCTCCAAAGCCCCGTTAAGTCACCGACATGTCGGAGACACAGCCCTCCCTCCTCTCATGCACCTGAGCACCCAACACCCCAATAGGCGGCAGTGACCAGCAGCAGGGGACACATGAGCTACAGGTGGAGTGCCCTGGTACGGGTGAGCTGCCCTGTGCCACCAGGAACACCCGGCATAGCCCACAACCAGTCAGCGCAGCACCTGAGTACAGGGCCCAATGGACAGCAGGTGGCGCATGGGTGTGAACAGGCCGCGAGCCCCTTATAGCGAGTCACAGCCTGCAGCACAGTGGCAAGAGCGTGCCTCCAAGCAGTGTGCCTGACACCGCCCGGTGCTCCTGGGACACCTACCAGCTCAGGTCCTCGCAGGTACTTCCCATGGATGCGAACCAGCGGGGTGCCTCTTGGCTCCTACAGGAGATCATAGCTGAGTGGTACCGCCAGCACACTGAGCTCCAGCGGGTCACCACAGAGCTGCTCGACATGCATTCTGGGGTGCGGGAATGCCTGGCCCAGTTCGCTGCAACCAGCGTGCTCATCCACCACAGGCGCATCCAGGCCATGAGCACGGCATGGAGGCTCTCCAGGACTTACCGCAGGGACCTGCCGATTGCACACCCCCATCCAGATGCCCTCAGGCAAGCAGCTGCATGTCATGCTTGCTATGCCTATTGACAGGCACCTCTGGACCATGCCCAGGGCCCAGCAATGGTGGGAGGGGGCACTGACATGATGGGATGATGCTACTTGGAGGGTACACTTCCGGATGGACCAGCGTACCCTCCTGCGACTGGCAGAGCTCCTGCAGCCCTGGCTGGAGCGGCTGCACACCTCCATGTGCTCCCCTATCCCCGTCGCACAGTGGGTGGGCATAATTGTCTGGGCCCTGGCCTCCCTGGATTCCTGCTGTTCCATGGCTCAACACTTCGGAGTGGGCCTCACAACAGTCACCGGCATCATCCACGACTTCTGTGAGGCTGTGGAGGCGGTCCTCCTTGACCGCGTGATCCAGCTCATGGATCAGGAGGCAGTGATGTCCGGCTTTGAGGCTACCATGTTCCCCAACTCCCTGGGCACAATCAATGGCACCCATGTGGAGATCCTCCGCCCCCCTCACCCGTGATGATGCAGCCAAGTACATCAACAGGCATGATTACCACTCATTGCAGCTCCAGGCCATTGTCGATCACCGGGGCCAGTTCATGAACAGCTTCACCAGCCACTCCGGCCGCAGCCATGATGCCATCTCCCCCCTCTTCACATGGATGTACAGGGGAGACTATGCCAACATGTGAATGACCTGGATCGAGGGGATGTTGATGCCCCCCTGCATCATCAGGGACCCGACCTAGCCGCTGCTCCGCTGGCTCATGGAGGGCCATCCGGTAGTCCAGAACCAGATGGAGGCCCTGTACAACACCTGGCTGTGCACCGCAAGGACCATGGTCAAGAGGGCCTTTGGTGCCCTCAAGCAGAGATGGAGGTGCCTGGACGGACACCTGGACTACTTGGTGGAGACCTCCACCCTACTAATAAGCACCTGCTGCATGTTGCACAACATCTGTGAGACCAATGGTGTGGCTCTTGGGTATCCCAGGCCACAGCAGCCAGCTGACCCTGTTTCGCTATATGTGAACATGGCGAACCCCAGGGAGTACTGTTATGCTAAGCAGATCTGAGCAGCACTTACGAGGCACATAACACAGTTGCCCCAAGGCCTGAGGCTCCTAGGGTCTGTGGGGCGCAACTCCTGGCATGCCCATGCCCAGGAGTGCCCTGGCCTCACCCACTGAGCTCTGGGTCCCCAGCATGTGTAGCAATGAATGACGGACATGATGGTTACAGTGAATAAAAGTGTATTTATTGTCTTTACAGTGACCACCATGCCTTATTTCCCCCTCCCCATACCCCTGCCCCCCAGCCCCTCCTGCTTCCTGGGGCAACCTCTCCATCACCGTGTGGGCTGCTCCATGGTCTGTGAGCCGCCCTCGAATGCACTGTTGTCCCCCTCCACCACTTCCTGGCTCTGTGATGGCTCCTAGCTCTCCTCTGTGTCCGCTGCTGGGGGCTGGACTGGGCCTGGGACTGCCTGCTGCTGCATCTCGCCATCTCATCCCACCATCTCAGCCCTGGCAGGACAGGGAGGCAGATGCGTTGGCCCTGTGGTCAGGGCTGCTGCTGCTGCTGTGGGATGGGAACTGGCGGTGAGATGGGTGGTGGGTGTGCAACTGCAGTCGGTATGGCATCTGGGGGTGCTGCTACTCATTGTGCCTGCATGTAGCAGCTGCAAGGTGCTGATCTCGAGTGACTGGTCTAGCTTCCGGGCGTGCCCAGCGGCCCAGCAATCAATGGTCTTCGTCAAACACAGTATCGTCTCCATCTGCTTTGTGTGGTCCCATCTCTGCAGCCACCTCTCTGTCCACATTTTGACTAGGAGGTGCCTGTCATGTCCCTCCACCTACTCTACAGCCCTGCAAGGGGCCACCTCCATCCTGTCAATGGAGGTGATCATCACCTCCCCCTGCTCCGCTGGTCCACATGATTTCCTCTGCCAGATCCTCCCGTCGGCAGTGCACATGTGCCCTGTGTTCCCATTTATCCTCTGGGCCGGCGGCACTGGTCCCTCTCATGGCCTGGCCAGCTGCCGGGGCAGCAGATATTTGGGATACGGGTTCGGTTAGCTCAGTCAGGCATCTGTTAGCTGCACATGTGCCCCCCCGGAACGGTGCTGGGGTGGGGCCTGGGATGCCTGCCCATCCGCCCCCCTTCCCCTTGGGTGGTCGAGTCCCCTCCCCTCCCTCCACGCACCTGTGACCTGCTACCCCTCCCCTGTTCCCTCATGGTCACCCTTGGCGCCCCGTCCGACAGCTCTGGCCACCATTCCCCTGGGAGCCGTGTGTGTGGGTTGATCCTCTCCCCCTTGGGCCGCCACACTCTGCCGGCCCAGTTGTCCACCCCCTCCCCCATCTGCTCACCTTGCTCCACCCACTGCTGCTGCTCTCCCTCTGCCTCAGCCTCCTGCGGCAGTGGTAGTGGTCCTGTGTGGGAACAGTCATGAGGGTGTGCCATTGGGGTTCCCCTGTTCCTACCCCCATGTCCCACCCACCCCCCTGTCCCCCTCCTAGCCTCCAGTGAGCCCCATCCCATCTGCTTACTTTCTTCCACATGTTCCATCGCTTCTGGTGCCCATTCCCCTTCTGTTGCCTCATCCTCTCCCTTGGTTGCACCTGCGGTAAGGACAGGGGGTTGGTTAGTATCATTCCCTGCCTGTTGTAAGTCCCTGCTCCCTCACTGGGTCTGTGCAGGCCCCTGGGCCTTCCACTCCCTGTGCCTACTTCCTATGTCCGTCTCCAAGTCCGCCATGGCTGGGTACTTGATGGAGCTGTGCTCGGAGTGCTCCCCTCGCGTCCACTGGCTCAGGGTGACCAGCGTGTCATCGTCAGAGCCCGACCCCGAGTGTGGTAGTGGGCTCCCCATGCCTGTCCATGCTGCTGACCTCTGATATCTGGGGAGGGGGGGGCTAAATTTGTGTGGGGGTGTTTTAAATGAGTTTTAATGATGATATTGTAGATTTTAATGTTTTAATGTATTGTTTTATATTGTGTTGGAAGCCGCCCTGAGATGGCATAGGCATGGGCAGTGGCATATAAATACAAAACAATAAAATAAAATAAATTAATTAATAAAAAAATAAATAAATTAATAAAAAAATAAATATCCGGCCTCCCCCCATTTCCCTCACTATCTGGTTGAACACGTGCTCATTGGGCTTGTTGACCATGAACTCTACCTGGTTTCCAGGGACCCCCAGATCTTGATGAAGTCCTGGGTCTCCTGGACTCCTCACTGTCCCCCTCTCTGGTACCTCCATCTCCGTGCTGGCCCCTCTGGCTCCGATGCCTCTGCCTCCTCCGCCACCTCCTTCAGCTCCTCCCTGCTGGTGTCCTGTGGGGGTTCCAGGGCTCGGGCCCATTTCCTGGTCTGTTGGGTGGACATGGGGGTTTGAGTGCTGTGGTTGTACCGTTCCTGCCCCCACCTCCTGCCCTCTTACCCTTCCACCCTCCATCTGTAGCTGTCCGCTACCCTTGCACCCCCGCCCCCCCCCGGCTGTCCCGTGGTGGTCTCCCTACCTGTTTGCAGGGGGCCTCCATCCCCTGTTTGGTGTCCCCCTGTGAGGCAGGTTGCTCCAGGTCCTGCTGCTGCTGCTCCTCGTACTCCATCACTATCTTGTCCCTCCACTCTCTCTTCCTGTCTCGCCACTTCATTCCCCTGGTGCAATGTGCCCTTTAAATATCCCTCCTTGTTCCATTTGTTGGCCGTTGCCTGGCAGCAATGCTGCGTGCATTCGTCACGGCGTGGAATCGTTGTCCGTGATCACACCTGGTGGTTGCTGTTCAGACATTACTTTGGGCCATTTTCCGGTGGGGATTGCATTGACCACGGTTCTGGACCTGCTCCCATCCTGGGGTGTCTTCAGACATTACGAGATCACGGTGAACCACGGTGAATACCCACCTGTGGTCACCGTGTCTCGAACGTCTGTTTGCGGTGCACCAGATGTTGGCCACGGTGAATCCCCACATGGGGTCCGTTTGAACCATGCTTCCCGGGCTAGCCGGGGGAAGGTCCCGGGAAGCGTGGTCAAATGGACCCCGGGCCGTGACCAATGAAAAGTCACGTCTGGCCGCGCGCCATGGCCCGGGATCCCCGGCGGGATCCTGGGCCGTGGCACATTCGGCCGGATGCGGCGGCCGCATTGGCCCCGCCACCCGCCCGCCTCCTCAGAGGGCGGGAGGCAGGGTGCGTGGAGGGGGCAGGGCCGTGCGGCCGCACGTTGTGCCGCATGGCCCCGGCCCCTCCCACTTTCCCCGCCGGGATCCCCCCGGCATGTCTGTTGTGCCGTTACGGGGTGACCCCGGCGGGAGCGAAGCCGGTGGTTCTGGTACAGGGCCAAAGGGCCCCGTATCGTCTGAAATCACCCCTGAGCTCCAGAACCATGGTTGGCCTTGGCCCCTACCAGTGATTAACTGTGGTGAACATCTGGAGGCCGCTGAACAGACATTCAGGGCTCATTCTCCACGCTGGGGGATTGAGTGTGGTTCACTGTGGTTGACTTTGATCTCGTAATGTCTGAAATTACCCAGTGGCTGCAGTCCTAACCCTCGAAGGTGCCACCACATTCATGTACACACAGCCACATGGTTTGTACAATTCAAGTGCATGTATGTGTGTGCGCTCCATGTGTGCAGCATGCTAGTCCACAGGGCTAGGGATCAGCCCCAGTGAGAGGTCGAGTGGCTTGACCAAGGTCATAGGAATGACAGAGCTGAAAAGAATGTGCAATTTTAAATTCATGAATACTAGGGGTGGGACTTGAGACAAAAAAACGGATACCAGTTTTACCAGTTACCGGTTTCCAAAAAAACGGTTTACCGGATTAAAACCGGTATACCAGTACCGGTATTTTTCCATTGGTTTCAATGGGGAACTGTCCCCATTGAAATCAATTGGGGGGGAAAACCAATACCTCCTCCCTCCCCCTCCCAGGCAGTGCGGGTGGAAGGGGGGACACCCCCCACGTACCCTGCCCAGCCTGGATTTTTTTTTAAAACAAATTTAACCGAAGTTCCTGCTAGTGCGGGCTCTGGGCTGCCGCCGTGTCGGCGGCGGTGACCCAGAGCCCGCACCAGCAGGTACTAGGGCGATCCCTGGGGTGGGGGGTGGTTTAACACACACCCCATCCCAGGGATCGCCCTACCCCCCCACCCAGGGATTGCCTACCTCACTTGCGCTCTGGGAGGTGGTGGTGGCTGCAGAACAGCAGGCCCGGTGGCTTCAGCGCTGGCTGGCTACAGCACTTCACTAGGCCTTCCGGGGAAACCCAGAAGTTCCCTGGAAGGCCTAGTGTAGTGCTGAAGCCAGCCAGCGCTGAAGCTTCTGGACCGCCGTGCTGCAGTTGCCCCCGCCCAGAGCGCAAGTAAGGTAGGTGATCCCTGGGTGGGGGGGATAGGGCGATCCCTGGGATGGGGGTGTTAAACCACCCCCCACCCCAGGGTTCGCCCTAGTACCTGCTGGTGCGGGCTCTGGGTCACCGCCGCCGACACGGCGGCAGCCCAGAGCCCGCACTAGCAGGAACTTCGGGTAAAAAAAATTAATTAAAAAATCCAGGCTGGGCAGGGTGGGTGGGGGGTGTCCCCCTTTCCACCCGCGCAGCCTGGACGGGGGAGGGAAGGTGTTTTTTTGTTTGTTTCTTTTACATTGTGGCCATTCATTTCAATGGCTGCAATGTAAAAAAATCCGGCACGGGGAACCGGTACCGGTACCCCAATTACCGGATTAATCCGATACTGCCGGTACAGCAAAATACTGGCAGTATCGGATACTGGGGAAACCGAAATTCCCACCCCTAATGAATATAACTTGAGTATCTCTTACCAGGAACAAATATCTGTATTCGTATTTATATTTGTTGCAAAATTCATCACTTCATTACTATAGTATTCAGTTGTTCATCACATTGGTACTTGATTATCTGGCACTTCATACACTTCAATATTCACACTTTGTTTACATCCTGAGCTGAAAGGAGTACTTATTTTAGTACCTGTGGGAAATTTGTCAGGTATACTCATTTCAGCTCTATTTAACATATTTTCTTATTCAGTTAGTTATTCAGCATTTTGTTGTTCCATATATTTGTCATGTTTTTTTTCCTGCCTTGCATCATACAGTTGGTTCAGTCAAACTTAAATTTGCATTCAAAAATTTAAAATCCCCACATCAAATAGTATCGCTGAAGACATGAAATACCAAACAGAGATGAACCAAATGTTTCCAGCAAAGACCTTAACCAATGAATTCACCCATTCTGATTTAGGTCCAACAAAGATATACAAAATTCTATTTGTTCCTGCTCCATTGGATATCTGTTTCAGTTATTCCAGTTGGTTCTTTTTGTTCATTTCAATATTTTGATTATTTTATGTTGGTCATTTTTGCATTGTTCATTTTTACTTTGTTCTGGCCCTATTAGCACTATTGTGCATGCATAATATTTAAAACAAAGTAAACAAAATGACCAACTCAAATAACCAAAACACCCAAAATAGATTAACTCAACTAAAAACGCAAAATAAGCGGGTATGAAAATATCTGTCTCAGTTACAAATATCGCTTGGATATTTGGAAGGCTACCCAAAAATGCAAATTCATGCAAATGCAAATCCACTATTTCTTTCGCTTCCAGAACAGAATAAGGAAATTCAAAACAATGAAGAAAAATATAAACAAAGTGAACAAAGCACAGAATAACAAAGAAATGAAATAATGACATATTGAAGAACGCCCAAAATGAAATAGAAACAAATTTTGCAAATCGTTTCTGATTCAACTTCTGAATTTGCTTTGCAAAAACAAAATTAAAATTGGTCAAATTCAACACATCATTCATTGGTTCAAATTATTTGTCAGCTCTAATTAATGTCCAAGGTTTCAGTAGAAACCATGCTTCCTGAGAGAGAGCCTGGCAAACTCATGTTGAAAGCCATTCTCCTGCAGGCACATACTGTACTTTACAAAAGAAAAAAATAATAGTTTCTGTACTAACCAGCTAAGTGCTCTAGATAATTCACCAGCCATTCAGTTCAGGAGGAGATTATGTGTCCTTTCTCTTAGAGCATCTAGGGCGCTCACACATTTCCACTCCCATGAAAGTCAAGGAAGGAGGGAAGGGGTTCTTAATTACAACAATTAAAGCAGAATTGCAAAATTGAAATTATTTCATTTTTGTGACACAAGGTCAATAATCCTATTAGTTGTTAATGCATTTAGGTTCCCCAGGCAATCAGGATGATAGCATTACACCTGTGCACTCTCAGCACCGGGATTAGCTCTCCCGAATAAGAGTATTGAACTTTCATTGCAACAATGATTTACTCATGAAACAGAGCATTATCTTCCATTTACATAACAAAATAGGCCCTTTGCCTTCCAATTCGCTGCTCTTAGCAGCCAAACCATGATGAAGGGGCAATTAAGATACCGAGTGGCAAGAGAATAAATAATTTAAAATGCAGGATGGACTAAAACTAGAACACTGGGCACCGATGCAGGGTATGACATGGAGAGGCCAATCCGGCCTGACATCTAGATGTTGACATGAGTCCAACATAAGCTATTTTGGGACCAACCCCAGTCCTGGCCTGATGCAGTCAACTCATCATGCCCCCTACAGAGCACTGTGACACCACAATACTTGGTAAGGGAGGGGGGTCATGTCAGAAAAGAAGTAGGATGAAGTCAGTCTCCCCCCCCCCCTTTATTTTAAATGAATGGACCCCATCCAGCAAGTTGTAACATCACAGTGTTCCACAAGTAGAAAGGAGTCCTCAAATGGAAGAACCAGGTGTAAGTTGGAGAGGCTTGGACAGACAATACACATGCCTCCACACCCAGGCCTGCTGAGAATCAGGGTGTCATTGGGCCTGGAGCAGGCCTCATGTGTACTGGAAAAACAGACATCTCTGTTGAATTCACAGTACCTGATTCAATTAAAAAATATCCAGTACTTTTCGGTCGGTACCTGAAACAGTGTCTGATTGGGTACCCAAAATACCAAGATACCAATTTCGTCATCATTTTTTAACTTCTGATCCCATATTTTCGACTTCCAGTTCTGGATTTCAGAAAATTATGGGGAGTATATTTTTTTTTCTGGTTTGGGGGTAATTTTGAATACTCAAAAAACCCCAGAAAACCAACATCTGAGGGTTTTGGGTACTCGAGCAGTATTTGGGTACCAATTTTGATGCCTGCGATGTTACCAGGAAATGTGGGTATTACACTACTACCCGAGGGCGCCAAATCAAGTAACCATTTCAGCTCTACTCAGGTCTCTATTGCCATCCTCATTATTCGAGTAGAAGATTCTAAACACACAACAGGTGTTACCAGACAACCCTAGCCAGTTGTTGCCAGAGTTGCACACTAGGGAAGGGAATTTCGGTTTCAGATAGAACCGAAACAACCCCAAAATGGCTGTTTCTGTTCTATCCGAAATTTTGGTTCTTGTTTCGGTTTATTCAGGACGGGGTTCCATTTTTTTTTTAATGCAAAAAAACTGAAAACAATTCAATGCAAAAAAAAAAAACCAAAGAAAAACTGAAATTTTTGGAGAACCGAAACTGAAAAAAACCAAACCGAAATTGGTTCCAGAATCCCATCCCTATTGCACACACATCAGATGCTACATATGTTTGGGCAAAAGCCTGTCCTGCCACATGCTCACCACGGATTAGAGGGTGTTATTGTTAACACATGGTCCGGGATTCTACTGGGGCCCATAGTCACTCTGTAGAGCCCCCATGCAGCCGCCACCTGCATGGAAAGCGCAAGGAGCACAGCAAGTGGGCAGCCTCCTGTACTGCCCCACTTCTAGCCTGTGGTACTAATCCCAAAGCCCACAAAATTATACTATCATCTAGGCACAAACTGTTAGCAGAGGGAGGAGGAAACTATCCTGTAGCCGCTGGAATGTGTAGCAGCAGGAACATCTGCAGGAGCAGCTGCCAGATCAGGATAGTTCAATGGATGATGGATGGCCAAGAATTTATTGTTATGTCTGGGAACACCCAGTCACACTCACTGTGTTTCAGTAGCAATAAGCAATGTGGCAGGCAGGCAGAATTGTAGGAATTAGTGAAGAAAGGAAGCAAAATAAATGATTGCAGGTTTTTTGGTGATTTTGAACAGGGTGTAGTTTACCTGGATGACATTCAATCAAACAATTTTCTTTGCTATTTTGTGTCGTTTGGTTCAGCTTGTTAATGCTATTTATTTATTTATTTTGTTTCTGGCCATTTTTGGCAGGGACAATGGGGCCAATCACAAGCCCCATGCAGTGCACACACAATGTGCACACGCACCTACATGAGCAACTCGTGCACACACCCCACACAGCACCGCATCTGCGCACATGCACAAGCATGACACACGTGGAGATTCGGGATCGTGCCCAATGAAAACGACTGGGGTAAAACCTGGAATGCACCAAAGAGAAATAAATGGATCAAATGAACCAAACTGGACAACCCAAAATGATGAAAATGAAGAATAAATTGAGTGGTGTTCACTGCTGAGTTTGTTCAGTTCAGGTTGGATCATTCCGGTTCTTCAGGTTTGCTCCATTTGGTGCGTTTCAGCTCTTGAGAGCCGGTATAGTGGATAAGGTGCTAGATTTGGGACATCATCATAATCAGCAGCAGCAGCAGCAGCAGCATCAGCATCATCAGCATCATCATCATCATCATTAATAATAAATAAGCATGTATATAGCACCAGCAATGTACCTGGCACTTTACAATTGTAAGAAAGAGACACATCCCTGCCCCAGCAGGCTTACAATCTAAGAGTGACAAGGGGCGGGGAGACAAAAGGGCGGCGGGGGGGCAGACAGAGAAAAAGACAAGGATACATATGCAAACTCGTGAGGTCTCAGGTGCACATGCTTGGCTTAGTTACAAAGCCGTAGTTACTCATTTAATGTTGCCCCCACACCCCGGAAGAAGACACGCACACTTAATTGGAATTTAAAGGCCACACTCTTTAGTGACAACATTAAAAGTTGGGGAGGGGGAATACTCCCTCCTGGGTCCAGTCTAAAACTATGCTTTGAGGGAATAACTAAGAACCCTAACGTGTGCGGCCCGATATCCCACGGTACCGCTAACTTTGTGTGGACTAGGTCACTCTCACTCCAGCCGCCTAGCTGGTCGGGGAGGTCCAAGACCTCTCGTGATCAAAGTAGGAGGGAGGCGGCGGCTTCCCAAAAAGGGGACCGCCCCTGTCCTCCGGTGTACAGCTCACCCCTCCTTCCTGGGTCCAGGTTGGAAGCTGGCCGCCCCTGCTCTAGCTTCACCCGTGGCTCCATCTCTTCAGGAGATGACTGAACACACAACTAACTCTAATAAACTGATCCTTAACACCCTGGACCCCTGCCACATCAAACCTCCAGTGTTAGCTTAGCTGGTTTGAGATCCCCAACCCCCTTCCTCAAATCACTTCCACCAATTTCTTCTTTAGGGCTGACAGATACATATGGACACCCACCTCAGAAAGGTGGACACCATCTGGTCTGTATAGCTCGGGTCGTGAAAATTGAATTCCGGAGTGAACAATGCTGTCCCTGTCTTGGGCGAGGACCAACTTCTCCATCTCCCAGTTAATCTTCTTGCGGACCTGGTAAATCTTGCCTGGGCATATTGTGTTGGACCACTTTATCCTCTCTAACATATGCATCCAAATTAATTTGGTGGCAGGCAGCGGGCTGCCTACCTCCAACAAATCCCTTTTTATATTCACCATTAACTCTAGACCTGACATCTGGGGGATATTATTCTCACCCAAGTGAACTACCAGGATATCGGGTTGCCACCCTCTCAACACCTCATGGATGAGATGCTCCCACCTCATGCCGTGTCTGGCCTTCCAGACAGCTTCAGCCTTGTCACTGAGACCCAACTGGGTGCTCCAGTGGGAGTGGCCCACAGCCTTACCTGCCCAATAGACAATGCTGTGGCCCGCTATCTATTTGCCTTCGATTTCAGTTGTTTCCCTCTGCTGTCACTGAGGGAAGATACGCAAACATTGCATATGAGTCTCGCACTTGTCCCTGTAATGGGCTGGAGGTGGAAGATCTGACTCATTTCCTTTTCACTTGCCCTATATATAAGGCCATCAGGGCGGTTTGGCTTGAGCCAGTTTGGGGGCCTCATATCCATAAGCCGGATCCAGTCAGAATTGTAGCTTTGATTTCCTCATCTGATGAGGAAATTTTGCATGCTGTTGCACTATTTACGCTGCTTGCCATGAGAGAATGGGTGAAATGGGTCGAGTGAGGCTGGTTGAGTGCTGAGATGTTGTTTTTCCCTGCCCCTTGCTCTATTTATTTTGCTAGTTATAAGTTGGTTTACTTGGTCATATTTTGACGCACGTGATTTTATTTACAGTATTATTGTTATTGTTATACTTTTTAATGTGTGTTAATTGTATATTTGGCTATAGCGGAAGCTTAATGCCTTAATAAAAAAAATTGAATTGAATTGGCCCGCTATCCAGATTAACTTGTGATGACCCCTCGGTCTAGTCCTGCAGATGAAAACAAGCCACAGTTAGAAAGTGAGGCATCAGTGCGGCAACTGTCTCACGTAAGTTTGAAAGGCTGATGATTTCCACTTCCCTAAACTGTGTATCTTGTCCTCTGGCATGCCAGTCGCTGCAGCATAGCTAGTCGCTCCTATGCAAAAGGAATGGAACACAAACCGATGTGCCGATTGATATATCTTACATAGGGCTCGGTGTAGCACGGCAGAGAGTTGATGGTGTGTCATCGTTGACCCATCCCTATGTATGAGGAAAGGGCCATTAAGGGCCATTTTAAATATTTTAATTATTTTTATGAATATTGTCTTTGTTTTATTTGTGTTGTAAGCCACCCCAAGATGTCATAGGCATGAGGGGGCGGCCAATAAATTTAAATAAATAAATAAAATAAAATAAAATAAATAAAGGGGGGAGGCGGATAGACCTGTACCGGCCCACTGTGGTCACTGGGCCCTGTACAATAAGATCGATCGTCCCCGCTGCCTCTGATCAGTTTTTGATGCTCGTAAATTAATGGAGAGGGACCGGGCTGTGGCAGTCACATCCTTGTCGCTAATAACTCTGGTGGCCGGGTCGTGCTTGGATGCCACCACCAGCTCGGAGACCTGGAATGCCCTGAAAAAGGCTAGTTTAAAGGCAGCATCGAATAGTTGGACCTCAAACTCATCGACACATACTCTCGCTAATGCACTTGTTAAAGCCGTAAGAATCTCTGGGGTGATGGGCAGTCTGCTATCCTGTATAGGACCTATCTGATGAGACCATGACTCAATCAGTTTCTTATAAAAGAAACCGTGATCCGGCGGGGGGTGGCCGGTAAGTTTGCTGGTAAAAGCAACCGCCACTAACTTAACCGCTATGTTAGTTGGGGCATGGCCATGGGAGTGAAGGGACATTGCGAACTGGAGCACATGAGCTTTGGGGATGGGGAAACCAAGCTCCCATCCTTTGTGCAATCTAAATTCCTGAAGCTCCGTGAAGGTCCTGCTATATGCCCTTCTGGTGCTGGGGGCTAAGAAACCTTGTACTGCCTCGTATAGCTCAGCTGTCCAATGTTCCACATGTTCAGTGGCACAGGCTCAGGCTCTTCGCAGACTTCTGCCACCAGTAGGCGGTAGCGGTCCATCTGGTGGTGAGAGAATGCACCGGCTATGCCATTGTTAATTCCCGGGACATGCTTGGACAACATAAACAGAATATTATTGCTGAGGCACTGAAAGACAAAGGACCGGACTAACCCCATTACTTAAGGGGACTTTGATGACTGGGTGTTAAGTATGTGGACAACTGCTGAGTTGTCGCACCAGAACAGCACCATTCAGTTAGCAAATTCACCTGGCCGTAAGTGGACTCATAGAATGATTGGGTAAAACTCCAGGAAGGTGAGGTCACGTGTTATACCTTTGTCTGCCCATGCGGGGGGCCACCATACCACACACCATTTACCCCTGAAATAAAGGCCGAAACTCGAAGACCCAGCTGCATCGATTTGGACCTGGAGCTAGGCTTCCTACAGTAACCTCTGTCTCCAGAGGCTCACTCCATTGAAAACAGATAGAAAACAACTCCAAATAGCAAGGTCCTCCCTCATGTCAGCCGTTACATGAACATGATAGTGGGGGGGGGGGCAGATTGCCGGGCACCTTAGCATAGAGTCGGGACAAGAATGCTCGGCCCAGTGCCACTACTCAACAGGCAAAGTTCAATCTGCCCAGCAGGCCTTGTAGCTGTCGCACTGTGACTTTGCTATGTGCGAGGCATTCATTAATCGCCCCCAAGATGGCAAGCAACTTATCCCAGGGCAGCCGAGACTCCTCCTTAACCGTCTCCAATTCAATCCCTATAAAGGTGAGTACGGTAATGGGTCCCATGGTCTTTTTAAGGGCCAGGGGGACACCTAGCTTGTCCGCGATGGAGTGGAAGACTTGGAGGAGGAGTTCAGATTCCCCCATACCCGCGTGGCCATGGAACAGGAAGTCATTGATATAATGGATGACGTGCCACAGACGCGGTTGGGAGCGGACCAACCAGTCGAGTAACGAGCTAAATCTTTCGAAAGCTGAACAGGAGATAGAACACCCCATCAGCATAGCCTTATCAAAATAGAAGTTTCCTTGAAATTGGAATCCCAGTAGCTCGAAGTCATCTGGGTGGACCGGGAGAAGACGAAAGGTGGATTTGATATCACATTTCGCTAGGAGTGCCCCTGGGCCTCAAGTCCTAGCCATCTCTATTGCTGCGTCGAAGGACGCATAGCGGACAGTACAAAGTTCCACCAGTATCGCGTCATTGACCGACTCCCCCTTTGGGTAGGAGAGGTGGTGAATGATGCGGAATTCACCCGGTGTCTTCTTTAGCACTATTCCTAGTGGTGACACACGCAATGAGGCGATGGGTGTGGACTTGAATGGGCTGGCCACCTCCCTTCCGCTATTTCCTTTTGGAGCTTGGCGTGCACCAAATACTCCTGTCCCTTGATCGATTTAAGATTCTCTGCCCACCTCCTACTTTTAAACTCACCTGCAGGGATCCTAAAACCCTCTCTAAAACCCTCTACCACATAACGCACCTCCTCCCGCATTGGGCATTCACATAAGGCCCTGCGCAGAGCCCTATGCCGTACTGGGGTTAGGGCCCTTGTCTCTACTTGCTCCTTGGCCCCTCAATGCAAATTTGGCTGGTGGTCTATTCTTGCCCTGGGACCTAACCCTGTTGCAATGGCAAGCTGCATGGTTCCCTGCACAGTGTGAACAGGCATGCCTGAAGTGCCAGGGGGAGCGGGCACAACTCCCAGACCCATTGTACTACCAGCATGTAGCCCTTTTTGTCGCAGGGCAGCACCCATCCGATCTAAAGGGAACATTGACCGGCGCCACCCCTCCCCTAACCAAGGTGCGGCCACTGTCTGTCCCGGGGGTGTTATTCACGCTACTCATACACTCCAACCAAAGGTCTTGAGCGTATCTGTCCCACCGGAGCCCTGGGTCTATGGAGGCTCATTTTCTGAAAGCCTCGTCATAACATAACCACACTCCTGGGTTGCCCGTGTCATATGCCCTACGCACTATGTCCTGGTATTTAAGATGCATGCTCTGGGGACATTTGCAACATCACGCCCATCAGGACAGAGAAAGTGGCCGACCAATTGAACCAGTTACGGTCCACTTTAGGCCTTTAATATTTTTCCTTGTCCTTACCCTCTTCCTTGGAATTGGGGTCTGGGATGGGGTCACTGAAAAGAAGGGCAAATACATCTATGTATTCGCCCTTCCATATCTTATCTCTGGTAGCTTGCATGGGGTGAGCACCAATCAGGGCATTTACCTTGGTATAGCTGCCTGCCATTAGGGATGGGCGAACGCAGTTCGGAATTTCAAAGTTCAGACCGAACTCGACAAGTTCGGTCCAACCGAACTGAACTTCCGAACCAAACTCAATTTTCGAACCAAACCGAACTGAATTTCCGAACTCGGTACTGTTTGCCCATCCCTAAAAGATAATATTCCATTTAGTTCAATGGGGTTTGAATTTCCGAACTCTGTTCTGAAGTTCGGAGTTCGGACCAAAGTTGAATAGTTTGGTCGACCAAACCAAACTTCTGAACCGAACTCAATTTTCGAACCAAACCGAACAGAATTTCCGAGCTCGATACTGTTTGCCCATCCCTACTTGCCATAAGCGCCAACTCCTGACTCGGGTATCCAACCGTCTGACATGGGGGGGGACACTGTCCCCCTTGTGCCCAAACTTGCCCAACCTGGTGACCTACACCACTGCAGGGGAGGAGCCCTTGGCAAGGAGGGACGCTGGATGAACCCTCACGAGCACCCGGGCTGGGCTAGGTGGGCCACGGCACCCAAGAACCAATTCATCCCAGCCTCTGCTGGGCCACCACCCCAGGTGAAAACCCATGGCCGAGGCCTGTACAGCAGTTGCTACAGTGGGGCCCTCCCGCCCGGGAGTTTCGTGTGCGTCCCTACCTGGAAGCAGCATGGGGGCCTCACGCAGGTGTCTCTGTCTGGGAGGCAGCATTGATGTTGGTCCCGGCTCCTGGTCCTGTCCTGTTGACTCCTGTGCTGGTTGCAGCATGTGTCTGGCTGCCAGCACTCGCACTGTTGACTCTAGGGACTCCATCCTTCCAGCTAAATCCTGCAGCTGTTCCAGGATCACTCTGGATGGGTCGGTCCTCAGGCAACACCTGTGGGGGTATCCCCCCCATGTTGGAAGACAAATCGCACCACCTGCCCCCCTACACCTGGGCGGGGGGGTACTGGGCAGGCTGGGCCACCGAGGGGGCATGCTGTTGTGATGCCTCCTTGCCACAGGGGCGGGGGGGACCTCCTGCCTGGGCAGGTGGGCCCTCCCTACCCCCATAGCCTGTGCAGTGCCATCCCGGTATCTAGCCAGGGATCTGGCTTGTCTCTCAGCCCACCTGGGTGGGGTGCCAGGGGGGAGGGAGCGTTGACGTTGATCTAGCCCCCCCACAGGCCAGGGCTTGGGTGACCCATCCCCTTGAGGGGGAATATCCCTCCCCTGCATGACAAGACTGAGTGGCACAGCCTCTATGTGCTCTCGCGGTGGGCGCATCTCTGTCCCAACTGGGTCTTGGGAGGAGGGGTCAGCCATCCCCCTCAAAAGTTCCTCACACACACTCCCATGTGCTGCTGCAAGGAAGCCATAATAGCTTCCGCCTGCCTCTGTGCTTGGGCCCCTGCCCCTGTGACTGGCCTCTGAACCAGGGCCTTGCCTGCCCCTTTTGCCTGGACCCTCCCTTTCCTACCCATGGTGCTGGTCTGGGCTCCCCTTTTCCTAGCCACCTCCGTTGCTTTCATCCACAGGGTCCGCAGCGCGAAATCCCCCAAGGCCTCCCAGGCACGGTCGGCACGCTCAATAAGGGCCACAAGCTGAGCCGCCACTCCTTGCTTCTGCTTGAAAGGTTCTCTTCGCACGACTGCTCCCTCAGCCACGCTCGCACAAAATGGCTCCCGCCAACTCCCACCTCACGAGACTTGGCTTTGCGCCCATCGCTGCCTTCAACACCGAGTCCCACCTGTCCTTTTCTTTCTGATGGGGGCGGGGCAAAGCCTGTTCTCTTCTAGGCTGCCCCATCCCCACGCGGGGGAGGGGGGAGCCAGGAACGGGAATTACACAAGATACAATGATTCAGGATAAATCAGCAAAGGGGTGAGGGAAACGAGGAGCCAGGGAAAGCTTGATGAAAGAGGTGGGTTTTGAGGAGGGAGTTGAAGATTTGGAGGGAGGAAGTCAAGAGAATGTTTTTAGGAAGGGAGTTCCAGGTATGGGGGGCTGCCAGGGGAAAGGAGCAGATGTGTTTTGAGGAGCAGGGGAGCCGTGAGTAGGCAAGGGTGGTGGCAGAGGATAAGCGGAATTCCCAGACAGGAGTGTAGCGGGAAATGAGAGCTGAGAGATAGTGGGGAGCAAAGCCATGAAGAACCTTGTTGGTAAAAACCAGGAGTTTGTGCAGAATGTGTTCAGGAAGAGGAAGCCAGTGGAAAGAGGAGAGGAGGGACTTTACGTGGTCAAAGCAGCGGGCAAGGTGGATGACCTTGGCAGCAGAGCTATAAACAGAAATGAGAGGAGCAAGGTGAAAGTGAGGAAGGTTAGTGAGAAGGAGGTTGCAATAGTTGAGGTGAGGGATGACCATGAACATTTATTTAGAAATACAAAATGAAGGGGATTTTTCAGGAGTACATGCTTCTCTTCCTAGTCCTAAATAAATTTAGTTTAATTAAATCTACTTTAATCATATCATAGGGGTTATTTCAGTTTACCTCTGTTCATGGGAATCTGGCCTTGGTCACAGACATTTTTAGTAATGTTCTGGTTGCGTGAATGCATCAGGAGTAAAACAGAAGTAAGGCCCAACTTCAGCGAATTAACTGTTTGTCAGAAAGTGGTCAAGATGGTCATCACCATGCCATAGGATTTGAACCCTGATTCCTAGTCTGTCCTTTCCTCACTGTTTCCTCGGCTAAAACCTTGTCCATGCCATGGTCATCCCTCACCTCAACTACTGCAACCTCCTTCTCACTAACCTTCCTCACTTTCACTTTGCTCCTCTCATTTCTGTTTATAGCTCTGCTGCCAAGATCATCCACCTTGCCCGCTGCTTTGACCACGTACAGCCCCTCCTCTCCTCTTTCCACTGGCTCCCTCTTCCTGAACACATTCTGCACAAACTCCTGATTTTTACCTACAAGTTTCTTCATGGCCTTGCTCCCCCCTATCTCTCAGCTCTCATTTCCCGCTACACTCCTGTCCAGGAGCTCCGTTTATCCTCTGCCACCACCCTTGCCTACTCACGGCTCCCCTGCTCCTCAAAACACATCCGCTCCTTTCCCCTGGCATTCCCCCATACCTGGAACTCCCTTCCTAAAAACTCCGTTTTCACCTGTCAGCCGGCTCTTCCACACTGTCGCGTCTTCCTTTGCCCCTCCCGCTGCCGCCGCTGCCGTCATAGGTGGAAACGCAGCCTGAGTTTTAGTATAGTTCACAACAGTAGTGTGGGGGAGACAAAATAAGTCACTGATGCAATGTAGCTTTTGTTACATTAATATATGCAAGACCTGTTCAGTAGCAGAAGCATCTATTTTAACATGATTGATGATCAGTGCTAAAATAGGTACAATTATATTAAATGGTATTAATAGCTACTGCTTCCGACTACTGATGACTGACGTGTTATTTGTTACTGTATAGTACAAAATGCTTGATGTACATACAGTTAGAGTTTTCCACAATTTGGAAACAGCATGTTGTACATCAGGATGTTGCTCTCCTTAATTCAACATTTGTCATCTCAAAAGACATCTTTGCAAGAAGAAGATGATATCTCACAGTCCATGGTGTAAACAGGCATTGACAGCTCCTTAAAGCAATTACAGCCAGGTTTCCAATTCATGAACATTCAAAATATTCATGGAATTAATCAGAACTTGTGGAAATGATTCTCATGTCCATGATGAACAGGAATCATAGGCCCTTTTTACACGGGCAGCAAAACACCCAGAAATCTGGGTGTTCATGGATGTTTGCTGCCTGTGTGAACCGTGCTGCAGCTGGGGGGGGGGTGCAGAGTGTGAATTCCCACCCACACCCACACACCCCCATCCATGGAGCCATCTGAAAAAATGGAGGAGTCTCCATGGGTGGCAGATGGGGGGTGTCAGTGTCGGATAATAGATAGTGTGCACTAGGGGTGTATATGTAGCTTTTGTTATTACAATAACAATAACAAAAATATTGTTTTGTTTTTGTTATTGCAATAACGAAAACGACAACCGAGAATACCAAAAATGACAACCGAGAATACCGATAACGGTAATGATAATGATATTGATACTGATATTGATAACGATATTTGGTATCAAAAATGATACCAAAAATGATAACAAAAATGATAAAAATGATAACAAGAAACAAGAACGACAATGTCGTTATCATTGTCATTATTATTAGTGCTGCGGCAGTTGGGTTTTGGAGGGAAAATGTAGAGAGGGGAGGCGGGAGGAGACATTTTGGTGTCTTAACAGGGTTGAATTCTTGAACTCTGCCGGTGTTGGGAGGGGCGAGGAGCTGAGCAGTATTTGATGGATGTATCCCTGGCCAATGGGCACTGGGCAGCACAAGCAGGCCCCAGCAGTCTCATGAGACTCTGCCTCCCACAACCAATCAGGGGGGCCTCTGGGGGAGGGCACTGCAACCCTTTATAATGGGAGGGCCAGGTTTTTTCTCTCCGTTGTGTGAGAGCTCTGCTTTCCAGGTTGCATTTACAGAACTGTGGTGCTTGCACATAAAAAATCCTCCATAGCCCTATTTGTATTACTTACTTACTTACTTACTTACTTATTAGGTATTCCCACCAATACCTTTCCTACCTCATACCCTACATTTTACCTTCTCCCTTTCCCTGCCCTTCTCCTCCCCTGTACATTATATATAGATAGGTAATACAGATTAGATATAGATATATATTATAGACATATAGATTAGATTAGAATAGTTATATAGATAATTGATTAGATAATAGTTAGTTTTCCTTTCCCCTTCCCCTATCTTCCTTAGATTTAGATAAATATTAGTTGTGCACAGGAATCAATAACGATACCCATACCAAAAATAAAATCTTGGTTTGAAATGGTACCGATATCAGTAACAATAATGAATATCGATACCAATACCAATACTGATAACAAAAACAATATAAAAAATATAACAATAACGATAATGAAAATAAAAATGACATTGTCGTTAATAACGATAATGGAAACAACATTTTTGAGTAAAGAAAACTAAAACAAAAAACAAAAAACAAAAATGAAATGGGGGTCTGGTGCACACCCCTACCAAAGAGTCTCATGTGGCTCTAGAGCCAGTTTGCCGACTTCTGGTTTACGTCCTCAGGAAGAATCCAGTGGCATCTCCACACCTCAAACACAGGCAGAGTATGTCTGTCACATGAGTAGCATGTCTGTGGAGATGTTACCTTAATCTCAAATGATTCATTGAAAAGAGACTCCTGACTGATGAGAAATCTTCCTACAAGATGCAGAAATGGAAGCTGTAAATATTCATTGTTCAGATTATATCACAAAGGCTTGCAAAAGAAAGAGAATGGTTTTCAATAAATAAATACTAATCTGATCTTTGTCAAGTATTTCCACTATGAGCGTCTTGAATCCTTAATAGACTATAGAGCTGAACAGAAAACCATGCCATGGAACCTGATTTCGAGTGCAGGGGAAAAGAAAATAACCTGGCACAGTCCTCAGATAGGCTATCCTAGGAACACACCTAGACCATCACACCTGCAAGGGGGCAGAAAGGGCCAAGTTTAGGGTGCAGCATAAGCTGCCTATTTCCTCAGTAGAGCTGATATTGGTAGTAGATTGTAGGCAGTATCATTTTTTGTAATTGTACATGTGTGGGTACTAATCTGTGGGTAATACCCACAATTTGGGCATCATATCCATTGCTTGGGTAATATCATTATTGGAATGACTTTCTGATTTATTTATTTAATTTATTTATTTATTTAATACATTTATACCCCGCCCCTCCTGCCATGCACCCCGGGGCGGCTTCCAACAACTTTAAAATACAATAAAACCATTAAAACTCTCAAAAACATAATAATACTTATTAAAATATTAAAACAGGGCTAAAGTTATAAATACAGTAGACAAACTAAAAAACCAAAATAGGTGGGGGAGCTAAAACACCTCACCCTACCCACCCTCCCTCCCAAAGGCCTGGGCGAACAGCCAGGTTTTACAACTTCGCCGGAATGTTAACAGGCTGGGGGCCAGGCGAGTTTCCTCCGGAAGGGAGTTCCAGAGCCGCGGCCCAGCCACCGAGAATGCCCTCTCCATTGTGGCCCCCCGCGTAACACGGGGGACTTCCAAGAAGGCACCCCCGGCAGACCGCAGGAGCCGCTCTGGGGCACTGAGGGCGAGGCGGTCCCTGAGGTATGAGGGGCCCATACCGTGTAGGGCTTTATAGATCATCACCAAAACCTTGAACTTGGCTCGGCACGCTATCGGCAACCAGTGCAGAGCTCAGAGCACAGGTGTAATATGCTCCCGACGGCCCGCCCCCATAAGGAGATGAGCTGCCGCATTCTGCACTAGCTGAAGCCTCCGGACCAAGAACAAGGGAAGGCCCACGTAGAGCGCGTTACAGTAGTCGAGCCTCGAGG
>QEPC01006909.1:3839160-3860349 GCA_003113815.1 Sphenodon punctatus | reverse complement strand
GGAAGGTGAGGCGGTCCTGCTGATAGGTGGGCCCAAGCCATTTAGGGCTTTAAAGCTCAACACCAACACCTTGAATTGGGCCCAGAAACCTACCGGAAGCCAGTGCAGAGAGCAAAGCACCAGTGTAATATGCTCATGTTGGCCCGTCCCCATCAAGAGACGGGCCAACACATTCTGCACCAGCTGCAGCTTCTGAACCAGCACCAAGGGGAGCCCCATGTAGAGCACGTTGCAGTAATCCAGTCTCGAGGTAATAAAAGCATGGATGACTGTGGCCAGATCTGAGTCCGAGACATATGGTCGAAGCTGACGCACCAGATGTAACTGGCTAAATGCTCCCTTCGCCACAGCCACCATATGGGCTTCCAGGTGGAGCTGTGGGTCCAGGAGCACCCCCAGATTCTGGACCCGAGCAACCAGGGGAGGGCGGACCCCATCAATGATGGGGGCCACCACTCCCTTGGCTTTCTCCACAACCATCACCTCCATCTTGTCAGGATTTAGTCTCAGGCGGCTCACATGCATCCAGCCCCCCCACAGCGGACAAACACCGGGTAAGCACCAAGGCTGCCAGGCCTGAGTTGGAGGAAAATGAGAGATATAGCTGGGTATCATCAGCATATTGATGACATCTCACTCCATACTCCCTAACAACCTGTCCCAGAGGCTGCATGTACACATTGAACAAGAGAGGGGATAAGATGGAACCCTGCGGTACTCCACACGTGAGGTCCTGGGGGGAAGATGAAAACTCCCCCAGTACCACACGCTGGGTTCTCCCGGCCAGAAAAGAGCAGAACCATTTAAGAACAGTCCCACCAATCCCTGCCCGGTTCTGCAACCGAGTCACCAACAACTCATAATCAACAGTATCAAATGCAGCCGAGAGATCTAACAGGATCAATAGGGTTGAACGACCCTGGTCCAACTCATGGGAGAGGTCATCAGCTAAGGCCACAAGCGCAGTCTCCGTGCCATAACCTGGATGAAAGCCCGACTGTGAGAGATCGAGAAAATTAACCCGGTCCAAATGCCCCTGAAGCTGCTGAGCCACCACCCATTCAATAACCTTTCCTAAAAAGGGAAGGTTAGATAGATAAAAATGTATTAGGCTCAAGCTTCCGCCATGGCCAGAAACAGAAATAACAAAATACAAAATACATAACAGTACACAACACAAAAAGGGAAAGTTAGAGACTGGCCGATAACTGGCAGGGGCATCAATGTCCAAAGATGGTTTCTTGACCAGGGGCCGCACCACCGCCTCCTTGAGACAGCCCGTCACCCTGCCCTCCCCAAGGGAGGCGCTGACTATCCCCACCTGCAGTGGCCCCAGTATCTTAACCAGGCAGGACGGGCATGGATCTAGTTCACAATAGGTGGCTCGAACAGTCCCAAGAGCATCCCCTGCATCTGAGGGTGATACCGCCTGAAACTCATCCCATAAAACAGGACAAGAAGGGACTTCTACTGACTCTAACCCATTCCCTGCTAAAAAAGTTGCATCAAAACTGTGGTGAATTAGAGAGCGACACCACCATAAGCCCAGGACACAGATCCAAATACCCCATGAGCTCACACCATACATGGAGGGGAATGCAGGCAATGGGGTAACTTGCAAACCTCCCTGTAGATCCAGGGCCCCACGCAAAAATCCACCATCGCTCGCTGGAGGTTGGAGGCAGTGGCCTCCAGCCAGGCCAGAAAATCCTGCACAGACCCTGGTAGGGAAGGGAAAGAGAGAGACCATAAGGGGTGGACAGAGTCAGAGGCAGAGCACAAGTCACCATCGGGTCTGCAACCCTGAGCACCCATGAGAAACCACAGGGTTAACCGCCCAGTCAAGCCATGACCATACAGGCACATGTCCCATGAGAGAGCCAGAAGGAGGTGTCACAGGCCAAGGGCCACCGTGCAGAGACAACAGCATCAGGACACTTACGGTGAGCCGCACCTCCACTCCCACCCGAGGCCATGACTGTTGGCAGTGGAATGGGGGACCAATAGGGGGAAGTAGTGCAAATAGCCCACAGGGTCAGAACCTGAGAGAGGCCATTGGCCTTGTGGCCAAGCTGAGCCCCTGTCCCCTGTGAGTCGCCACACCACCTCCCGTGCCCGTGTTCCCATACCATCAGTGTTTGTGATGTCAGGCTCCATTGTGATCTCCTCCTCCTCTTGGGCCTCTACCATCTGCTCCTCCACCTCCAGGTCCCCTTGAGCTGTGGGGGGGAAGGGATGTGTTCACCCTTGCATCCCTCATGGGGGTGGGCCTTTACTGCCCCCACCCCTTTCATGAGGGCTGTCTCTTACCTGGATCAATGTCTTCCTCCCCCTCCCCCTGGTTTCCTCTTGCTCCATGTGCACACCCTGTCCCTGTGGGTTTGTACGGCGCACATGGCATGTGAGGTGGTTTGTGGAGGCATCCAGAGATGCCTCCTCCATCTGCAGGATGCGGGATGGGGTGGGTGTTCATTGGCTAGCCTCACCAGAGGCAGCAGGTTCCCCTTGCTGTGGGGGTTTGGAGAGGGGGTGGCTCTCTGCCCCTGCTTTCTGCCCCTGGTGAAGACTGTGTCATGTGTGCAGGAGGCCACTTTCTCCCCATCCATGCAGAGGAAGCGATCCAGATCCTTGAAGAACTCCCTTGTGTGCTGGGCTTGGCTAGACCTTACATTGTTGTTGTGGATCTCCTTGTATCCAGACCTCAGGTCCTTTGTCTGCTCCCAGCACTGGTTCATGTCCCTATTGTATCCCAGGTGCCTCATTTCCTGGGAGATATATTCAAACACCTCAGAGTTTTTGAAGCAGCTCACCAGTTTGTACTGGACATTCCAGTCCCCCCACAGACTTCTGAAGGCCTTGGTCTCCTCACAGGACCACTGCTGGCCCTTTTGAGGCCTGTCTGTGGGTGTCCAGTCAGCCTGGGTACCTGGAGCCCATCTGGAGGATGTGGTGGCAGTGGATCTGGTGCTTTCCTGTTGGGGGAATGCATTCCCATCAGGTGACATTCAGCTGTACCTCTGCGGGTGCTCGGGGGTGGTCTGCGCCCTCCTCTGTCTCTGAAGGGTTTTGCTTTGTTACCTGACTGCTGGGGAGGGGGGTCCCTCCTCAGTGGCCCGTCTGGTTTCCCTGGTAGTGAGGGGCACTGGTGTGAGGGTGCTCTCCTGTTCGGGGGCAATGGACCTGTCAGGTGTCATCCGGCTGTACCCCTGTGGGTGCTCGGGGGTAGTCTGTGCCCTCCTCTTTCTCCAAGGAGTTCCACTGTGTTACCTGACTGCCAGGGAGGCCGTCCTTGGTGGTCCGGATGGTTGGCCTGGTGGGCGCTGTGTGGGTGCTCCCCTGTTCAGGGACGATAGACCTGTCAGTTACCGTCCTACTCCCCCTCCCCGGCCGCAGTGGGCTGGGTCCCCCTCCCCTGCCTGACCTGGGGTCTCTGCGGTTACCTGGCTGGTTGCTGCGCATTGCAAGGCACTGACTTCTTTGGTCTTGTCTTTGGGTTTTTGTCCAACCATGGTGTGAACCAGCACACCCATCTCTTCACGTGCGTGTCCTTTAAGGGCTCCAGGCCGGGCATTTGGCATCTTGCGCAGGGGAAGTGTCTGTTTGTGGGCACCTGCAGTGCCTATCTAGCACTCTCTAGGCATCTTCTCATTGGTTTTGGAGGACCCGTCCTGCGGGTGGATGTGTTTCTCTGTTCCCACGGTCCAGTAGGTGTTGAACACCGATCTCTACCCACCTTCACCCATCTCCACGCATGGAGCATCCCAGCTCCTTCTTGGATGCTCATGGGTGGAGATGGGTGGGCCGCAGGAGCGCACACACCCATTCGGCCTCGTTCACACGGGTGTCTCCCACATGTTCAGTGGGCGGAGATGGGTGGAGGCGTCTTGTGTGAAAAGGGCCAAAGAGACAACCCCTTCAGAATGTTGTGATGTCATGACACCATGCAAGGGGTAGGTCTGTACTGGAAAGGGACTGGAGAACCTCTTTGCTCCGCTGATCTCTGACATGCCCCATCACCATCCCCAGTTATACATCCTAGTGGTATCTTTGCAGCTGGCCACTCTGTCCAACCGAGAACATCTCTGATGTGTCACATACTGGGGGAAATGAAGAAATATAAGTTTATGATGAGTATTTATTGAGAGATGGTGATAAAAAAATTCAGATGATCTCTACTATTGGCACAACTTTCGTTGTTGAGAGAATGCAAGCCAAAGACAAGGAGAACAGACTGTCCAGAGGTACAATAGCTAATGCTGCCATTCTTTTGGGAAGGATATAACAGCTCAGTGTCTAAACCAATGTTCTTGTTATATAGCATCAGCTGTATGCCTGGTGTTGCTCAGTCATAATGACTGAGACAGGTTCCTGCCCTAACGGGTTTGCAATCTATGATATACAAGGTAGGGGAACACAGGGAGAGACAGGAGTGCATAGATTTCCATTTTACAGATGGGGAACTGATACTGAGAGAAAGACTTTGCAAAGACTATCTGGTGAATGTATGGCTAACATGGGAGTTAAACCCTGATCTCCCAGAGTCAACACCTTACCCCAGGCTATGCTGGCTTTATTATCTAGTTTGGTAGAGCTGAACCGAATAGTTTTTCCGGGTACTTGGGCTGGATTTCGAAGTTCTGAAGTTCTGGGCTGGGTACCCGGCAGCACTTCAGTGTCTCCAGCAAAGTGCCAGCCGTCGTAAATCCCCAGAAACTTTGGAACTTTGGAAGCTTCGGAACAGCGGAACTTCGTAAACTTGGAAATCTTTGGTGACAAGATGTCACCTCATCACATTTTGCCATATGCAGCAGCCTTAATTAACTAGCCAATCAGGGTGTTCAGAATGTGCACAACAATACAGCCACCACCCAATCCTCCCTCCCCCCCATTAACTCCCTAGCCTATCAGGGTGCACAACAATACATGCAGGTGTCATCCAGACATATAGTTAGGATATCATATAGTTATAGTTTAGGAATGTAAATTATAATATCATTGTCAATAATGTCAATATAATGTCAATATAATTACAGGAGTAGAGTATTATATAGTGAGGGTTCAACTAGCAGGCAGCATGTCAGAGGAGCAGGCCAAGGCAGTGGAAGAGTCTTCTGAATCTGAGGCAGAGGTCCAGACAGTGGAGGAGGCGGAGGCAGGGCCTGGACCTGTCAGGCCCTGGCGGCGGTGCCAGCAGGCATGGCCACCCCCCTCCAGGCACCCTCTTGGCATGGAGGATTGGACGGTGTGGCACTGAGACACCAGGTATAAGAGCAAGGCAGAGAGGTCCCTTTGGCTCATCATGGTACTGCTGTTGACTGCCAAGCCAAGCCAAGCCAAGCCAAGCCAACCAAGCAGCAGTAGCCAGCAAGCAATGTGCCCCCTGGAACACAATTTTTTTAAAAAAATTAAACTAGCCATTTAAACTAGCCATCTGGCTTGGCCAGCCAATCAATTCAAAATCTGCCGTACCCCATGACTCAACTGTCCCCTTCCACCTCCCCCTCCTACCAAATATGGCACTGTTTCCAGAAGCTTCTCATAGCTTCTCCAGCCAGGCCTAGGTTTGCAGGCGCCTCTGAAGTTTCCAAAGGGTTCTGAAATTTCTCGAGGAATGTCCGCGCTCCCCGGAACTTAAGAAACTACTGTTTCTGGGTCGAAGACCCCAAACGTTGGCAATTTCCAAAGATTTCTGAATACTTCGTTTCAGCATTAGTTAGGGAGTATGATGATACCTTGATTGGGTAAATAATATTAAATATCCCTGCATCTGTCTACAGCAGAGGGTCTTTTGTCTCTTGGAAGCATCTAGTCGGGCTGAAATGGCAATCCACTGTGGTAGCTTTTTCCAACAGAAAAAGCTCTTCTGCAATGAGCGGCACTGTGTGATAGAGATGTTCATTCCACTGCTTTCATTCCCCTACTTCCACCGGCTGCGAAAATAGCAGAAGAATGTTTGTTCTTACAGTTTCTATCTTCCGTAATTTCCACCGGCACTGCGAAGTAGTGGAACAATGTTTGTTCTGATAGTTTCCGAGATTGTTCCAATGGTTGCCGAATTAGCAGAATGCTGGCAGAATTAGTGGAATGGCAGCTGGAAACCTGCTGAAAGTTGCAGGCAATTCTGAAATGGCAGAATGAAGTAGCGGAGCAGAAAAAGGAGTTGCCGCTTCCGCCCTAGCATCTAGCCACAGTCAGAGACAGGTACAAAATTGGATGAAGTCTGATCCACTCAGGGCATTGCTATTATTTTGTCTTGCCCTCTTCCCCAAGTGGTGGGATGTTTAAGGGTGACAATTTCTTAGGTCAGTGCTTCCTTTTCAGGAGAGAGATGGACTGGAGGCGTAAGGGGTATATAGAAAGCTGTTTACAGACTCACAAGTTGAGGATAGGTGTGTGAAATTCATTTTAGTGTTTGAATGGGGCCCCATTTGTTTTTGTAACTACTAATGTTACGAAAATTGATGAATAAGCAAAATATTGTCATTCGCTTTCAGTCACTTTTGTTTTTAAAATATTTTTTAAATGATAATTAATAATCAATAAGTAATAATTACTAATCAATAATTAACAATTAATAATTAGTAATTAGTAATTAATAATTAGTTATTAAGTAATAATTAATAATTAATTAATAATTAATAACTAATAATTAGTAATTAATAATCAACCATGAATAGTTACTAATTAAAACTATGTGTGCAGAAAATGGCCCCCAAGGAATGTCTGTGGAACTGGGCTCTGCAGGACTCCTGGCTGGGGCATGTCAGTTTCTTTGGGTAAGGCTCGCATTTCTGGCCATCGGGCACTCAACCGGCCCTTCGGTAACCCATCGTATGTCTGATGGGGTGCCCCAAAATGCAGACATTACCTGCAGGTACTAATTTTAGTCCCCAATGCAGCTCTAGGGCCCTTTTGCTAAGAAATGTTCAGAGTGGGTGGCAGCAGCATGCTCGCCCCACTCCCTTCCCCACCCACTCTGAAAATGTCCAAGCAGTGCTCAGGCTGCTTGCAAGAGCCCCACACAGAGACCAAGGCCTGGGCTCAAAATGAGCCCCGTCGCTGTATGGTAGTTACGCCCCAGTCCCCTGTGCAGGTGTATTTAACCAGACAGCACGGGACTGGAGCTGAAACAAATAACCACTGCTATTCCGTACCCCTCCACAGCCCCAGTATCGGACACAATCCCAAAAGGTCCGGATACCGAGCACTCTCCATTTAGTGTTCAGTGGATTAACCGTTTTACCGTTTTACCGATTTACTACATAAAACCGCAGTGCACCGCCGACCATCTTGCCATTTACCATATTGTCATTTGCCATTTGCCCATCATTCTTTTCCTGTTTACTTCCTCCCCTTCTCAGGACCTGGTCTCAGACTAGTAATGGTAACATTCAGTTATGCGGTAACATCATAATATGGTAATACGGTATTCTCTGGTAATTTGGCTTGGCGGTTAACCACCATGGTTATCAGTTTGCAGGCAAATAACTGCCAAATAATTGGAATGGCAGATGTTAACCGTGGATATTTATTTTACGATTCAATTCAGGTCTACACTGGACCCCCGAAGTCCAGCATTCAGAGGTTTCCCCAAAAGACTCTCTGTCTGCCACCTTTCTCCCTACACTTCTCAGCTGGCAGCTTCTCTTCTCAGCTGCAACTTACTGCTCTTCAAACTGGTTCTACTGCTTCCGTTGTATCCCTCCTCTTTGTCCTTTTTCATCACCTCGATGGCCCTTCCTGACCCACTCACCCTGAAACCAGAGAGGGCTCCATTCCAGGGTTCTTTTGGGCAGAAGAGCTCACTGTCCCAAGACTCCATGTCCCTACCCTAACAGCAGGTTCCCTTGAGTTTCTAGGGATGCAGAAGCATTACTGTTTGTTTTGCCATTCCTCCCTCTCTCTCCCTCTCCCCACAAAAGGACCCTGGCCCCACCAATGACAAGAAGCACACACACCTGCCAATGGGAACACATGCGACCCGAATACTCTCTCTGCACTCGCCGGCAATTTCCTTTCGCTTTCCAAAGTCAGACAAATGCGGGGTCGCGCTTTTCCGCTAACTGATTGCTGGCAGGTTTGATTATATAAATAGCGCTCTGCAATTCAACGGAGTTGTAGGCAACAATGAAGGATTTGCTGGAGATGGATTCTTCCTTTGCAGTCTCATTTATCAAGGCACAGTTTCTCACATGCCATTTATCATCCGCTTTTCTCTGCTTTCCTCGACATCCAGAGGATTTGTAGTCAGCTAAGTGGAGCAAGGCCCTGTCTGGAATACCGTACCATATACCTGGCTGCCTGACATACTTCTGCGTTTCCCCTCAGTTTAATGGTACTTTAAATAAACTTGACAGGTTCAATATATCCTTCCTGGAAAAGATATATTTAGTGGAATCATAAGTAATAGGGAGTAAACCAAAGGGCTACGGCTGGCAGTGAGAAAGAGAGAAATGCAGCTCTAATGCTTATGTGCATTTACAATAACAAGCAGTTACAGTTGCAATAATTGCATTTCCTTCAACTCCAGGGGACCATAACATAACACAGTGGAGGATCTGCAATTCTACATACCCATGCTGGTATTAAACTGAACCACCCAGAAGGTATTTGAAAGAAGAACATATTTATCTCTGTTTAATCCCTAGGCTTACACTTTGCTGCTGATTGATTGTATGAAATTGCTGCACAATGATGTATGCACACAAAATATCTGAGCAAACAGAGAGGGGGAAGATCATCCTAAAGATGGAAGTTGGGTGTCAGGGTTTGGACTTAAGAGACTTTCGAGTAATTTCTGATGGTCACACCATTCCTGTGTGACCTTGGGCAAGTCATTTAATTTCTCTGTTCTTCATGTTTTAAAAAAGGAGAAGCAGTTTCCCTTCCTCTCTATGCAGCACGTCTCTTTTGATTTTAAATAGAGCTGAACTTAATATCTACGCAAATGCCATATCTGATGTATTCAACCACATTGAATTGTTTCTAACAACACGGATGTATTTGTTTACAATTTGCTTGTACCTTTTGGCTGTTTATTCAGTCTGGTTATTTCAGTTAGGTTTCTCCAAATATTTTGGCTATTTGGGTCATTTTGTTTCGGCATTTCAGTACTTTGTTTTGGTTCAAAATAGTGACAAAATAGTCCAAAATTAAAGAAACAGATTGCCAGATAACTGAAAAAGACAAAGAATCTGAAATGAAATATATGATTAAAATATTTATTTAATTATTTATATTATTTTTATTTTATTTATTAAACTTTTTACTAAATGGATTTGCAAATTTTGTTTTGGTGACATATCTATTAGATATTCAGAAGGCTATCTGAATATGCAAATAGTATTCATGAATGCTATTCGTTTCTACTGTTAAGTTCTGCAGGTCCAGAAATAGCTTGAAGGACTTTAAGAACATAAGAGCATATGAAGTGCCATACTCGGTCAGACCAATGGTCCATCTAGCCCAGCATCCTGTCTCCAACAGTCACCAACCACGGCGGCTTGGGCCAGCAGGTCACAATGGGGGAATCCATTCCCTGTTGTTTTCCCCCAGCTCCCGTCATGTTCCCTGATCGTGTCTGACTAATAGCTGCTAATGTAAGAAAATAAAATAAATAATGGATCTATCCTTTGGAACTTATCCAAACCTCTTTTAAACTCAGCTATAGTACTGGCCCTTACCACAGCCTCTGGCAGTAGATTCCAGAACCCAATTATACGCTGAGTGAAAAACTATTTTCTTTTATTTGTTTTAAACTTGTCACCCATGAGTTTCATGGTATGGAAAAATTTATGTTTTCCAAGCTGCTACCTAGTAGCAGTGGTTCTCAAATTTCCAGATCCCCCTTCCTCTTGTCTGTGCTGATGCTCTCCTCCCAGTCATACATTTGTACATATATAATATAAATGTTACCCCTACCTGCCTTCCTCTTCCCACCTTACCTTTGCTTTCTGATTTCTCATTGTCCTTCCCCTCTTTCTCCCTTGCCCATCTCCAGAGTGGCTGAGCTTGGGAGATTCCAAAATCGCATGGTCTTGACCACTTCTTGAGCAGGAATTTAACTGGTGACTAAGGCCCTTTTTACAGACACCCTAACACCCATAAAATAAATGTATAATAAAAGAATATATAATAAAATGGGTGTTACATTACATTATATTATGAAATGGGTGTTACATTACATTATATTATGTAATGTAATGGGTGTTACATTACATTATATTATATTATGCATTATATTATATTATGCTCCCGACGGGGACGTGCCGTCGGGAGCATATTACACCTGTGCTCCTAGCTCTGCACTGGTTGCCGATAGCGTGCCGATCCAGGTTCAAGGTGTTGGTGTTGATCTATAATGCCCTTCACGGTCTGGGCCCCTCGTACCTCAGGGACCGCCTCGCCCTCAGCGCCCCAGAGTGGCTCCTTTGGTCCGCCGGGGGTGCCTTCCTGGAGGTCCCCCGTGTTAAGCAGGGGGCCACAATGGAGAGGGCCTTCTCGGTGGCCGGGCCACGCCTTTGGAATTCCCTCCTGGAGGAAGCTCGCCTGGCCCCAAACCTGTTGACATTCCGGCGAAGCTGCAAAACCTGGCTGTTCGCGCAGGCCTTTGGGGTGGGGGGGGGGTTTAGGGGTTTTTAGCTCCCCCACCTTGCCTATTATTTACCCATTATTTATTATATATTTATTATATTTAGCCCTGTTTTAATATTAATTACTGGATGTTTTAAATGGTTTTTATTCTGTTTTTATGTTGGAAGCCGCCCCGGGCTGCTTTAGCAGGAGGGGCGGGGTAAAAATCTATTAAATAAATAAATAAATAAAATATTATACTGTAATTGATATTACGGGGCCAGAAGTTGACATTCGAGCACATTCCAAGGCATCAGGCACCTGAATCATACTCTAATCCGATACCAGTTAATGCCCCAAAATTTTAGGTCAGTTAAGGCCCTGGAAATTTGCAGGGCACCCCTGTAGCCAATCACCATGGGCCCTGTGCACACATGCTGCCTCCACCCAGTTTCTGTGGGTGGAGATGGGTGGAGGTGTCTGTGTAAACAACACTTTCGGTGGGTGGGGAGCATTTCCCTGGGGGGAGATGGGTGGGGATGTCTGTGTAAATGCCACTTTCGGTGGGTGTTGGTGAGTGTTTGCTCCCGGCCAACACCCATCTCCACCCACACCCACCCACGGAGCAACGGACGCCTGCCTTGGGCAGACTTACCACACGATGCAGACTTACCACACGATGCAGTGCATCACGTGCTCAGTGCATCACGTGCTCAGTGCATCACGTGCTCAGTGCATCATGTGCTCAGCGGCCGCCAGATGCATCCTCGGAACAAGGCCGAGGATGCAGCACATAGCAGCCTTACCCAAAATGGGGTAAGGCTGCCCAAAGCGCAGCAGCTCATGTACCCGGTCACTGTCTTCCCTGCTGCATGGTGAGGTCCGCTGCAGGGCTTTAAGCGGTGGCTGCTAACTCCAGTCCCACATGGCCAATGCCATGTCACAGCTGGGGGAGGGATAGTGGTCAGGCTGGGGGAAGGAGGTGGAGCAGGGCCGGGTGCCCGCTTATGTGTCCCGCGCCTCAGCCCTGCCCCTCACCATGGCAGGAGGTTCAACAGTACCCCGCCTGGCTTCCCCCATGGGGGAGTTGACCATCTGCCCTACTCCCTGCACTGGCCCCACAGTGTGACAGCTACATTTGCCCTCCTCAGCTTGTGTGGCTGCACCCTATGTATCTTCCTTCCTAGGTTCCATCTAGATCTGAAACAGGCACCTAATTTAATATCCGAAGGTAATACCCACATTTTTCAGGTCCCACCCGATCACCAGTTGGGTACCCGAATACCTGAAAATTGGTAATGACCATTACCAAGTTACTGGTTTTCTGGTTACCAATCAAAAAGTTGGGATGGAAACTCGAACAATCAGGACCAGAAATTGATATTACGGGGCCAGAAGTTGACATTTGAGCACATTCCAAGACATCAGGTACCTGAATCATACTCTAATCTGATACCAGTTAATACCCCAACATTTTAGGTCAGCTCAGGTCCTGGAAATTTGACAGGGATACCTGTTTTGCCAGTACTCATTTCAGCTCTAATTACTACTACTACTCAATTCTACAGACAGACACATAGTCCCATTTTACAGATGGAGAACTGAGGCTGAAGCTTTCCCAAGGCTGCTCATTAAGCTCAATCCCATTCTGCGCATTATCACATGCGCACACAAACCACACAGATCTGCATTGAAGGCACATTGTGCCCTGCGGAAATCACACACATGCGTGCACCCAATACGGAATTGAGCTCAGTGAGTAGGTCAGGATTTGAACCCTGGCTTCCCAAGGCCAAGTCCAGCACCTTATCCAATACACCAGTTCTCTGGCTTCCCAGATCTAGGCCCAGGACCTTATCCACATCACCACACTGGCTTTGACACCACCTCCTTGTCCCAACTCTGCGAACCTTTGACCTATAGAACCCAGTTGAGTGATCACTGAAATCAGTGGGAGTCAAACTTCAATGGGCATTAAATAGAGAGATTAGTGCAGCTGTCTTTCCAACGAACTCCAGCAGAAGATTCCATGAAGAGAATTAGCAAATGCCAACCAAAATAAAAATAGATAGCTTTTCTGGAAAGATTTCTGTAAGCTTCTTCTGTCTTTCTTAATCATCTAAGAATAGGCCATGATTACAGTAATCATTATGCAATTAATCACTATAATTATATTTTATTGGAGTAATAGTTTAAAAATCAATGAACATATTTTTCTGCTCTCGCCTGACTGGAAGACGTTTGCAGCTTGTCAAAAAGTTCCTTTAAAATGTGTCTTTGAAATTTATTTTTCAGATTGGCACCCCACTGTCATTATTTTTGTAAGCGTTAGCATTGCAGTCTATGTCTAAGGCACAGGCAGGCCGTATGCATAGGCCAGGGGGAACCAGAGGCCCAGAATGCCAGTCTTTAGACACCTCCAATAAAGAGGGAGCTGTTATTTACCCTCTCACATAAGACTAGAACTAGGAGACACTCCATGAACCTAACAGCAGCAAACAAAAGGAAGCACTTTGTCACTCAGCATAAAGGAAGGGGGAGTAGTATTATATGTCAGAAATGTATACACCTGCACAGAAATCCGTGAGAGCGAGCCTGGCAGTCCTGTTAAGAGTATCTGGGTGAAAACAAAAGGTGAAAGAAATAAAAACGATTTCTTTGTTGAAGTCTACCACAGACCGCCAAACCAAACAGGAGACGCCGATGATGGCTTCCTAAAACAGATTGCAGATTTTTCAAGGAGACAGAAATGAGGGACTTCAACTACCCTGATATCTGTTAGAAGACAAACTCTGCCAAGCAAGGAATGTCCAGTAAATTGTTGTCTTGCAGACAACTTCTTTCAGAAGGTGGAGGAACGAATGAGGGGGTTGGTTGGCTTGATCCTAACCAACAGGGAAGACTTGGGGTGTTTTCAGACGTTATGAGATCACAGTCAACTATGCTCAATTCCGCGTGGTGGCTGTGATCACGTAACGTCTGTTGGGGAAAACGGATGTTTCCCCCCAGATGTTACCGCGGCGTGGAATTACATTCACCACGCGAGCGGCCGAAGCGGTGGGGCCGGAGGCCGTCGCGTGTTGAATGCAATTCCACACCGGGGTGAACCCCAGCGTCTCGTCTGGTCGGGCACCATGGCCCGGGATCACCGGCGGGATCCCGGGCTGTGGCGAATCCGGCCCGACACAGCGGCCTCATTGGCCCCGCCGCCCGCCCGTCTCCCCGGAGGGCGGGCGGCGGGGCGCGTGGAGGGGGCGGGGCCATGTGGCCACACGTTGCGCCACAAGGCCCCGCCCCCTCCCAGATTCCCCGCCGGGATCCCCCCGGCACGTCTGATACGGCGTGACGGGGTCATCCCGGTGGGGAATGGATAGGGTGTTTTCGGTACAGGGCCAACGAGCCCCGTAACATCTGAAAACACCCTTGGTTGATGAAGTAAACAGGGTGATTTCAGATGTTACGCGGTCCCGATTCACCACAGTTGATTCCCAGTGGTGGGGAGCCGAATAACCACCCCCCGTGGTCCAGGAAGGCCCCGAACAGACGTGACGGGACCGGGACCACGGCAGGGAATCGGACAGACGGACCATGGCCTGAGGCAGCACAACAGACGTGACGCCGCTTTTGGGCCGTGGTCAAAACACCCAGAAGGTACCGGGGAGGGGTGGGAGGCAGACATTGACCGGCTGAGGGCAAAGGAAGCCAAAAATGCCTACAGGGAACACCTACACAAGGGAAATGGGAAGGGAGGGGGAGGAGGGAGGAGAGCCACAGAGGCAGCACACACAGTAGGCACAAAGACAATGAGGTCACAGTGGAACACAGCACAAACACACGCACGGGCGCATACACACCCATACGGGAAAGGAAGGGAAGGGGGAACACAGCAAGATGGACAAAACACAAACGGCACAACGGGCAAAGGTGGGGGGTGCGGGGACAGGGAGCAGGGGGGGAACTGGTCCAGGGGCAGGGCAGGACACGGGGAATAGCATCCAGAACCCCCACAACAGCACAGCCTGCACGGGCACCCCAACCACTACACAGCCAGTCCTGGAATGGGGGGACCCCTCAGGGGCACAGCACAGTCACAGGGGGAGGCCACACGGAACAGAGAGCAGGCCAGGAACAGTCCAGGAGGCTGTCAGGGACTCCACACACCAGCAAGGGTGCGGTGGAGGGGATGGAGGCGAGCCGGAGCTGAAGAGAAGAACCCCCCCTCCCCCGGAAGACACCGGGAGGTGCAGTCCGGGGGCCCCAGAACCCCATGGTCACAGAGTCACCCAAGGGGGGGGCACAGGCACAGGAAGGATCAAGGCCAGACTATGAAGGACAGCAGCACCCGGGGCGCTGGGAGCCGGTTCGGAGATCGGGACACAGCCACTGGAGAAGGCAGCCACGGAGGGGAACATCAGTTGCAGAGGCGGACAGGGAGGGCCCGCGGAGGGGGCCTGGAGCCGCCAGAAGGGGCAGTGGAACCCCAGGAACCAGCCAGCACAGCAGTGAGCCAGGGACATCAGGGAGGGAGTGGGCAGCGACTCACGGAGTTGGGGCAGAGGTGGGAGCCCAGAGCGGGGCCAGCATCCAGGACCCAGAAGGCACAGGGGGCCTCACAGCCAGCTGCAGGGGGCGATGAAGGGTCCCAGGGCTGGGTGGCCCACCAGGTGCACTAAGTGGGACCACTGAAGCATGCCCCGATGGTATCCCAGTGCAGACATGTGGTGGGTAACCAGGTAGTAAGCCTTGAAGGGATCCTGCATGGTGAGCCCAACCTGCACATCAGATCGGGACCACACAACAGCCAGCACCACCAGCTCCATCCTGGTGGGCTCCGACAAGCCATAGTCAGCAGTCGGGGGCCACGGAATGTGACCAAGCTCCAACATCCAGTGATAGACTGCCCCAACGCGACCACTGGTACCCACGGGCCCCGTGAACACAGCCAAAGAAGGACACGGCCAGAGCAGGGGCCCTCTCTGCCAAACAGGCCATGTAGGTGGCTAGGCTGCACACAAAGAGGGCAGACACAGTCTCCGCCATGGACCACCCCACATGCGAGCACCTCATCTCGGGGATGCGCCGATCGGGAAACAGATGCAGGCCCAGCGTCTCTGCATGCATCTGGCAATTGCAGGTGCTCACCTCATAGCCAAAGTAATGCAGGTCGGAACTCAGACTCGCATAGGCACCTGTGAGGCTGTCCAGGCAGCTCAGGAGCAATTGCATGGCTGGGGAATGCCACAGGTCACACAGGGCCATGGTCTCGCAGAAGGTCCAGCTATGGGGAGCGCCAGGGGCGGTGGGGCCCGCAAGCCCTGGGTAAGCACTGCCAGCCATGGTCCAGCAAGCAGAGGATACTAACTGCAAGGAAAGGGGGGCCCCACAAGCCCTGGAGGGATGGGAGGGGAAGCAGGGGAGCGCAAGGCCAAGCGATAAGGCCACAGGCCACAACATGGCATGGCAAACGAGCGAGGCATGGGGTGAGGACCCAGTCAAGCTGCTGGAACCAAGCACACGCACAGGACAGCCTACACGCTAACCAGGGCAGCGAGGACAACAGGCGGGTGGGCCGGAAGCTGGGGCGGAGGCAGTGGGAGCGCCGAGGGGCCCGGCATTGGGGCTGGGGAAGGCAGGTTGCTCAGCGGGGCGGCTGCCATCACATAGGCGCTCATGGTCCCCGTGTGCAGGAGCAGCGAGGTGCCAATGTCATGTGACTGGTCTATTTTGGCAGAGTGCTCCCTCACCATGCGGTCAATATCCTGTTTCAACCACCTGAATGCCTCCACCTGCCTGATGTGCTCCTGGCACTCCCACCTCTGTTTGAGGCACACCTCCACCTGCAGCCTCCGGTCCCTTGCCTCCTCTTGCTGCACGGCCCTTTCGGTGGTCGTCTCCATGCGGTCGATGGCTGCTATCATTCGCTCGCCCTGTTCGGTGGTGCTGCGGACCATGTCCTCCACCTGATCCTCCCTCCAGTGCCATACCCGTGCTCGGTACTTCCTCATCTGCTGGGCTGGGGGCTCGGGGTCGCCTTGCTGGGACCCGGCAGTTCGCCTTGTCGGGGTGCACAGTAGGGGATAGTTAGGTTCCCCAGCTGCCCGGCCCCCATCCCATGCCACGGCTGGTGGGTCCTGCCCCCCTTCTGTTGACTGGCCGGTGCTCTCCCCCTGGCAGCCCCCGGCACCCACCCCCCATCCCCTGCACCCTTCGGGCCGGGTCCCCTGCCCTGCCACCTCCAGCCTCCCCTCCCCCCACTTGCCGAGTTGCCTCACCTGGGACCTCTGGCTTCTCCTGGGGCTGCTTGCCGCCATCTCCCTCGTGTTCCTGTCCTGGTTGCCAGGGTGTGGTGCGACCTGCGAAGGTATGGGACAGGGTGGGCAAGGGTCAGCATTAGGTTTCCCCGGCAGCCCCAGGGCCCCCTTTCTGAGGTCAGGGGTGGCTGGGGTTGTTGGGGGCAGCCCCGTGGCTGGAGTGCCCCCCTCCCTCCCTCGGACCATCCCCTTGGGTCCGTTTCCCATCCCACCCGCTCGCTTACCATCTGTGTCAGTCTCTGAGCCCTCCAAGGCCGGTCCCTCTGTGTTGCTAGGGTCCCCTTGCGTCCCCTGGCTGGGGGTGCCTGGTGTGCCAGCCTTGGCCCCTCCCGGTACGGAGATCGGCTGGGGGCTGCTGGGGCCGGTGCGCAAGGCAGGCCTGCTGGTCCACGGAGTTCCTCTTGGGGGCCAGGTCCCCTGGAGCCTGTGCCTTCTAGGGGGGCAGCGAGGGAAGGGGGTACCTCAGCCCGTTCTCTGCCCTTGACCACTGCACTCCCCACAAGGCACGGAGCAACAATGGAGTCCTTCATGTGGAGGATGCGGTCCAGGGCATCATAGTAGGGGGCGGTCCAGGCTCTGTGGCCGGACCGCTGGTTGTTGTCTTTAATTGCCTTGTACCCCCTCTTGAGCTCCTTGACCTTGGATATGCATTGGGCCACTGTCCTGTGGTGCCCCGCTGCCTCCATGTCCCGCATGAACTCCCGGTAGACATGCTCATTCTGCTGGTTCATGGCTAGCTCCAGCTGGTGTTCCAGGGTCCCCCAGATCCTGATGAATTCCTGGGTTTCCCTGTGCCCCCATTGCCCCCCTCGGTGGTACGGCCATCTCCCACGTGGGCCCTCCTCCTCCTCCTCCTCCTCCTCCTCCTCCTCATGCCTTCCGCCCATCTACTCCAAGGGCTCCAGCTCCCGGGCCCGTTTCCATGCCTGTGGGTCATAAGGGGGGGCGGCTGGTTGCCGGGTTGCCTCAGCCCTGTGGCCCTCCGCCTTTCCCCCCCCCACCTGCCAGCCTGCCCCCCCCTTGCTGCCTCTGTGCCACCCCCCCTTCAGTCCCCTTACCCATTTCTGGGGTGCCTCGTCCCCCGAGCCGCTTGTTGTTTCCAGGGCAGCCTGTCCCGGCTGCTGCTGCTCTCCCTCCACTGCCTCCATGTGTAGCACAACCACCTCTTCCGCCTGCACCTCTTCCTCCTCTTCCTTCTCCTCCCTTGCTCTCTTGCCCTCCACTCTCCTCTCCCTTCCGCCTCGCTCCATCCTTCCATGTCCCCCTGCTGCTGTGTGCCCTTTAAATCTCCCTCCCCGGCCTGTGTTGTTGTTCGTTGCCTGGCAGCGATGCTGCGTGCTTTGTCCCTGGCTGGGAATCGTTTTGCTTGATTCCAGCCAGTGGTTGCCGTTCAGTCATTAAATTTTGTTGTTTCCCGGTGGGAATTGCATTGTCCACGCTTTCGGAGATGGTCTGGGCCGGATCTCTAGAAGGGTGGTTATTATTTTCCCCTGCTGGGGATTGTCTGTGGTGAACGTCTGGCGCCCACCAAACAGACGTTCAGGGCCCTTTGACCCCACCGCGGGGTTGAGTGTGGTTCACTGTGGTTGACTGTGATCTCGTAACGTCTGAAAACACCCATAGTGGGAACTTTGGGGGGAAGTAATCCTGAAATGTTGGAATTCATGATCTTAAGAAAATTAAAGGTGAGAATAGTAAAACGTGTACCTTGGACTTTAGGAAAGCTGATTTTAATAAACTTGGAGAACTGCTAAGCAGGATTCCATGACTAGATAAACTAAATGAAAAAGGGTGGGGGTTTCTGAAAAGTGAGATACTGAAAGCACAATCGCAAACAATTTCAATGAGAAAGAAAAATGGGAGACATCTAAAGAAACTAATTTAGCTGCCCAAAGAGATTTTTGATGAGCTGAGAATTAAAAAGGACACGTATAAGAAATGGAAGATGGGAGGAGTCATGAAGGACACGTAGCCCAGAATTGTGGGGACGGTGTCAGGAATGTAAAAGTACAGAATGAGCGGAGGCTAGCGAGGGATGCTAAGAACAACAAAAACGGAGTTTTCAGGTATGTTAAAAGTAAGAGGAAGATTTTTGTATCTTTGTATTTTCCTTTGTGTGCTTGTATATATATGTTTGTTTTCTTTTCTTTTTTTACGACAGCCATTGGCTAAGTAATAAATAAATAAATAAATAAATAAAAAGCTCGGTGAAGACGGTGAAATGTTAACAGGTGACAAAGAGAAGGCCTCCTGGCAGAAGTAGCATGAATGATGAGGGGAAAGGCTTGCAGCTCAGGATAGATAAAGAGTTGGTCAGAGAATACCTAGCTACTATAAACAAGTTCAAGTCTTCAGGGCTGGATGAATGACATCCTAGGCTACTGAAGGAGCTTGCTGATGTATTCTCAGAACCTCTGTCTATCATCAGAGCTCTGGAGATGGTCAAATGTTGTCCCTATCTTCGGGGGAAAGGAGGATCTGGGAGACTATCGACCGGTCAGCCTGACATCGATACCTGGGAAGATACTAGAACAGATTATAAATCAATCAATCTGTAAGCATCTAGAAAACAATGCAGTGATTACTAGAACCCAGCATGGATCTCTCAAGAATAAGTCATGCCAGACTAATCTAATCTCCTTTTTTGATTGTTACTAATTTAGTGGATCATGGCAATGCTGTGGATGTAATATATCTTGATTTCAACAAATCATTTGACAAAGTCCCCCTTGATATCTTTGTTGACAAGCTGGTAAAATGTGGGCTAGATGATACCGCCATTAGGTGGATTTACAGCTGGTTAAAGAACCGTACTCAAAGAGTGCTCATCAATGGCTCCTCACCAATTTGGAGGAAGGTGCCGAGCAGGGTGCCTCAGGGTTCTGTCCTGGACCTGGTACTGTTCAACATCCTTATTAATGACTTGGATGAGGGAGTAGAGGGGATGCTTATTAAATCTGCAGATGGCACAAAACTGGGAAGGATAGCAAACACCTTAGAAGACAGAAATAAAATTCAAAATGATCTTGATAAGTGGGGAAACTGGGCTGAAACTAACAAAATGAAGTTCAACAGAGATAAATGTAAAGTTCTACATTTATGTAAAAAAAAAAATCAAATGTACAAATATAGGATGGAGGATACCTGGATTGACAGCAATATATGTGAAAAGAATCTGGGGATTGTAGTTGATCACAAACGGAACATAAGTCAGCAGTGCAATGCAGTCACAAAAAAGGCCAATGCAATTTTAGGTTGCATTAACAGAAGCATCGTTTCCAAGTCACGGGAAGTAATAGTTCCACTCTGTTCTGTGCTGGTCAGACCGCATCTAGAGTTCTGTGTCCACTAGTTCTGGGCACCACACTTTAAAAAGGACATTGAAAAATTGGAACAGGTTCAGAGGAGAGCAACAAAGGCTGCTTTTAGACATGCGCGGTGAACATGCCGCATAAAATTATGCTGCATGTAAATATGCCTCATGTGAGATTTAGACTTGAGATTTCGCATGTTAAGGCCAGTTGTGTGTTCTTTTAAAGCTGTGAATTAAATACCTCAACATCTAGGTATTTAATTTGTGGCTTTAAAAGAATGTGTGACCGGCTTTCACATGCAAAATCTCACTTCTAAATCCCACACTACGGCATATTTACATGCAGTGTGATTTTATGCGGCATGTTCACCATGCATGTCTAAAAGCAGTCAAAGATGGTAAGGTACGGATGAGCGAACACGGTTCGGAAGTTCGGAGTTCGGCTCGAACTTGGCTTGTTCAGACGACCGAACCCGAATCCGAACACGAACTGGCCGAACCGAACTAGATCCAAAGGTCAAAATGACTGAACACTTCGGTCAGTTCGGATCGCGCTCGGGTGAGTTAGGGTGGCAAAAACATGTCACTGGAAGGCAAAACGTGACAGGGAGGGGGAATCAGGTGAGGAGCAGACTTTCAGGCGTCAGGGGAAGAGAGGCTTGGAGTAGCAGCCAGCCTGCCCAATCACCATCCCTTTTCACCTCAGACCACTGACTTCGCAGTCTGCGATTGGCCACGGGCTAGGCTGGATGGAGCCAATGGGGCTTGCCGTGAGGCGGGCGCAGCAAGAAACAAAACTGATTGCCTCCCCCCTTCCCAACACCTTCTAGCTAGTTACTGTTCCTGAACAGCAGGCGTTTCAGAAGGCTCTTTGTCTCCCAACAGTTTTTGTTCCTTCCTATTCCTAATCCATTGCCATCCTCCTCCTATTTCACCCATCCAACCCATTTACCTCCATATTATCATTTATTTAGATTATATTAGATAGATTTA
>QEPC01006909.1:3790142-3837900 GCA_003113815.1 Sphenodon punctatus | reverse complement strand
TCATGGGTCTGGGGCCATCATTCCTCGCACACAGGTGTGTCATTCCACTGCATCAAGAAACAGTCACTCCAGCCCCAAGACCCACCATCAGGGTTCTGGGGCCAAGTTACAGGCAGGGAGGGCTGTGGCCAATATGTATCTAGAAGGTGCCACTCTAGCCCCAGGACCCACTGTCATGGGTCTGGGGCCATCATTTCTTGCACAGAGAGACATTTTCCAAATGCCCGAACCAAACACGACCAAACTGAATGCCCGAACCCGAAAGCGGTGACCGGACTGAACGGCCGAACCGAACGGCCGAACTGAACCGGACCAAACCAAACGGCCAAACCCAAACCATGATCTGTTCGCTCATCCCTATAGTCAGGTGTCTGAAAACCAAGTCCTATGAGGAAAGGTTGAAGGAGCTGGGTATGTTTAGCCTAGAGAAGAGAAAACTAAGAGGAGAGACATGATAGCAGTCTTCCACTACCTGAAGGGCTGTCATAGAGAGGATAGCAAAGACTTGTTCTCTCTTGCTCCTGAAGGTGAGACTAGAAATAATTGGCTCAAATTAGAAGAAAGCAGATTTTGGTTAAACATTAGGAAGAACTTCGTCATGGTAAGAGCTGTTTGACAGTGGAACAAACTGCTTAGGGAGGTGGTAGGTTCTCGTTCGCTGGAGGTTTTCAAACAGAGACTGAATGTCGGAAATGCCGTAGCTTCAGATTTCCTGAATTGAGCAAGGGGTTGGACTAGATGACCTCTGAGGTACCCTCCAACTCTATGATTCTATCATTCTAAGAACTGTATCATAAGCAGGGGCCCGACAACCATAGTTTTAAGGGCATCTGACACTCTACCCTCCCGAAGGGAGGCGTGGACGACCTCAGCCAACAATGGCCCCAAGTCTCCTGGCAGATCTAATTCACAACTGGTTGCCCTCATCGCCCCGAGCACCTCATCCACTTCCGGTGGGTGATACCAATCGAAACTGATCCAAATAAACAGGACAAGACGGAGCTTCCATATCCCCAAACTCTGATTCTGCAGATAAAATTACACACAAACTGACTGTTTTCTCATTGCCTTGAGGATTTTACAGAGCTCCAGCAAGTACGGATATATTTCTAGTCAATAACACCTTGGTAGAATTTATGCCAATACTTTAAAAAAAAAAAAAAAAAAAAGTCTAAATTACCCCCAAAATACCAAAATAAATCACAGAACTGGAAGGAACCCCAACGGTTATTTAGTCCAGGGCACTGCTGTTAAGCAGAATCCATAGGACCCATTCCATCCCTGAGAGATGTCTTTCAAAACTATTTTTAAGGGTCTCCAGTGATGGAACCTCCACAACGTCTCTGGGCAAATTATTCCACTGCCTAACTGTCCTGGTAGTTAGAAAATGATTGCTCATGTTTCGCCTAAATCTTTTCTCCTTCAATTTCAGGACATTCCCTCTAGTCCTATCCTTAATGGCCAGAGGGAACAATTGTGGACCAATTTGCTTTTTAATGGTTTTTTTTACATATTTGAACATTGTGATCGTGTCTCCCCCTCCCCCTCACCATCTCCCAATTTCATTTTTTCATGGCTAAACATCCAGTCCTTTCAAAATCCCGTGGGCCACTGTTTTATCTTTATGAGAAGAAATATAAGGCACATCAAGATGAGCATTAATCTAGCTGCGAATTACACAGATCTCTGCATGTCCGCAGGATAAGAGAGATACTGCATTGTCTTCAGCAGGGCTATCTTAAATACACACACGGCAAATTTTTTGATAGTTTTCTTCAGCTTTTCCATTCTAAGCAATTGCCACCTGCTGGTGAGAAAGAATCTTGTACTTCTACATGATTCTCCCAGATGAGATCAGTTACAACACTCAGGTAGAGATTAAACAAATATTGAGTATCCGCTTCAGAGCAGAGCATTTGGATCCTCTTCAGTTTTGGGTTGGTTTGCTTTGGGTTTCATTTCGGGGTTGGTCGGGTTTGTGGTAGCGTTGAAATGAACAGCTAAATTCTTACTCCCGAGTAATTTTGCCATCTCGGGAAATGGGATCAATTTCCCAGCTATTTACCAATACAGATTGAATATCATTTCTCGATTCTCGAAATACCATGAGATACCATTGTGATTTACCAACTTTCTATTTGCCATTTACCATGAATTGCATACTGTTAGTGTTAATTTACTACTTACCACATTGCCAAGGGAACTGTTTTACTTCCGGGTTTCTGTCTGTTAGTTGTTTTCCACATTTCTGAGCCAATCACTATGCAATAGCCCACCCCTTAATCTCCTTCCTGTCTGCCAAACACAGTTTAAAAGAAATGGCTCCATGTCAGCGCCTCCAGTCAGAGTTGTTGTTGTTCCCTTTACTTTGACCAATCTGAACCTGGTTTGGAGATCTCAGATTTGAAAAGGAATCTGCAAACCAGACAATGAGTGACACTGACAAGGAAGTACAAGGAAGAGTGGAATGCAGTTAAGTCAGTATTTCGTCTTGGGATTTGAAATTGATGGCAAAACAGTAAACGGCAAAGAGGTAAGTAAAGCTCATTATCAATAAAACAGGAAACAAAAAGTTGATCAAGACTCTGGCAAGTACCAAGTTTCTCGGTTCAACTGAGACAGTATTGGGAACCATGATTTCAATGGGAATTCCAACCTTTGCAACATTTCATTTCAGCCCTGGTTTGAGGGTGTTCGGTTCAGGGGTTGGTCTAGTTTGTGACATTTGACTCAGGGTTGTGGGGTTCAGTTTAGGGCTGCTTCAGTTTGTTTCCAGTTGCTTTCAGAGAGTTCTCAGCTTGCTTGGTCCTGCCTGTGAGATAGGCAAGCAGTTAGAACAGGGGAAGGACAATGACCAAACAAGGCCAAAGGGATGACCAAACTGAACAGCCTGCACCAAACCAAATAATGGGTGTTTTAACACATGCATTTCTCCTGGATGTTTGCTGTTACAGCCTGAACTTTCTGTGTGTCTAAATCACTCACCCAGATCTTAAACATCTGGCTCTTTGAACTTCTGCACAGAACTTCTCCCAGAACTTTTGTATATAAAAGGTTCTCCTGGTAAACTGCTTTGCTCTAGGCAACTGTGGTCACTTGGTTTCTATGGCAGCCCCTCACATCTACAGCTGTGGCTACTTTAGGCTGCCTCAGGGCAGTGTTTGTGTGAAGAATTCAACCAGGAACTGTCTCAGGGAAGTGCGTGTTTGAGAGAGAGAGAGAGAGAGAGAAGAATGCATCTGGAACTTACTTGTGGACTTGTAAACCCAGAAGATTGAAAGACCAGTACTTTAAGGTGTGTGTAAAAATGCCCAGTGTCTGGCAGTGGGCAGGGCACATAGACAATCCAGTGGATTAAGATTGGAGCACCTGAATCCACCAGATACTGTGTTTATGTCTTATATCCCTGACACCTCTACACTCTGGTTTTCAGTTTAAGGCAGAAAATAGCATTTGTCTGTGAATCCAAGGAAGGTTTAAAGAAGCTGGCAACAAACAGAAGCAGGGGGAGGGGAAGGACAATATGGCAGAATCACAAGGTTTTGAGTGTGTGCATAGCAAGAATGTTGTTAAACTCTTGGTTGCTTCTTCATGTAATAGTAGTCCCTTGTATTGCCATGATAGTTGACACAAAGACAAGAATGGCTACTTAATAAGATTAGGGCTGAGGCTCCAGAGAAATGTGGTGCCAAAGAGGGTGATCTGGGCCCACACTTAGCCTATTGTACGTGTACACCTACATCTACAGGTGTGAGAGGGAGTCGGGAGAGGCTAGTCTGCTCCATGCTGGAAGCAAGCTAGGTCCATCTACTCACCAGTGTGGGCAGGAGGTGCCTCATTAAACAGCTGATCATCAGGGAGCAGGGAACCCTGGTTTACACAATCACAGCACAGCAATAGATGTACCCACACATCTTTCCACAAGCTTGGACTTCCATTATGGGTGTTGTTCACACATGCTGCTCTACACAGCCCCTTTGCTAAGGTACATAGATAACATGTGGAAACACCCCCTGAAGGCATCTAAAAAGCTCTTTCTACTTCTCAAGAATTTGCTATTCATGCGGCTACATCAAAAGTTTGGAACAGCCATTATGTCTTAAAATTTGTCATTTTAAATTGCTTTTTCTTTTGCTCACGCTAGCAATATAGCAATTGAAAATTCTTTCAAAAGTGCTTATCTCATCAAGAGTAGAATTATCATATATGAAATACTAATTTCAGTATTATGAAGAAGGGTGAACTTTCTGGTGACATTTTATCTATTAGTGGAATAATAATGGGCCTCTTTCTTAAAGCCAAAGAAGCCGCTCATCATGAGTAATGTTATTTCCACATCACTGGGTATTTTCAGATGTTACGAGATCACGCTCAACCACAGGGAATTCCCACATGGTGATCGTGGTCTCGTCACGTCTGTTGGGGGCAACGGAAGCTCCCTGCCAGATGTTCACCCCCGTGAATCACGGGGGGGAATCACATTGAACACGCAAACGGCGGTCCTGCCTGGACGATCACCGTTTGCGTGTTGAATGTGATTCCCACCCATGATCAAGGGGACCTTATCGTCTGTCCCCCTACCACGGCCTGGAATCAGCAGCGGGATTCCGGGCCACGGCCAATGCGGGCGGGCACTGCGGTTGCATTGGGCACGGCGCCCACCCGTCTCCCAAGAGGGCGGGCGGCCTAGGGAGCGTGGGGGGGAAGGGCTGTGTGGCCGCACGTTGAGCCGCACAGCCCCGCCCCCTCCCCGATTGCCCGCTGGGATCAGCTGGCACGTCTGTTGGACGTGCCGGTTTGATCCCAGCAGGGGATCAATGGGTGATTCCATGACGGGGCCAATACAGGCCCCATCACGTCTGAAAATACCCACTGTCCTTTTTTTATAAATAATGTTTTTCCTTTGAAGTGCTTTAGAGAGCCCCAGTGGTTGTCAATTAGTCCTATTGTTTGATCAGCGCTGAATTTATACATATTGGGTTCAATCCTAGAGACCCTATTAAACTACAGCTACACGAGGTTCAGTGTATTTACCCCTGATCTAGCCCACCCCTGATCTGGTCAACTTTACAGCTTCAAAGGTTAGGACATATCATGGTTTAGTTTTGTGGCCAAACTACCCTCCAATATTGCGTGCAATTTTCACAATTTAATGCATTGGTATAATTTAATCTGCTTGCAAAATTTGGGCATCCTGGTTGTAGCATATGGAAAAAGAATTGCAGACAACATACTACCCTACCTACTACAGATTAAACTAATAGGGGATTTGCTACTTGCAAATACTATTTTAGTTTTTCAGTGAGCTCTCGGGTTATCCAAACAATATTCACAGCCGAAACAAATATTTGCATATCTGCTTCTTTGGTCATTCCAGTTCGATATACTTGTTCATTTTCGTATTTTGGTTATTCAGGTTGGTTGTGGCATAGCCATGCCTCCCGTTTCTTTTGTGCTTTCCATCACCAGGTATAGGAAGGATGCAAACTGCTATGGGGCCTGGGATAGGACACAGAGGGGGAAAGCCAGAGTGGTCTCAGCTGGCTATCATCGTTGAGCCACACTTCCTTGTTTTGATGGGTCTTTCCATCACGAGGTGCAAGACTGGTGCAGGTTCTTCCAAATAATAATAATAATAATTAATAATAATACATAAATAATACATACATTATGAAACAAAGTAAATGAAATACTAAAAGGACTCTTCTGCTTAATACAAAAGCCACTTTTGTTGACTCTGTAAATCAGATGTACCAAGATAATAATTTTCATCTATGGAATTGAAGATTGTTTGTGGTAGCTAGAGCATTCTTGCTGGATTCCCTTCACTCCCTTGGCTTTTGTGTCTCTGTCCATAACTGGTTCTCCTCCTACCTCTCTGACCGCTCCTTTAATGTGTTTCTCTCCAACTCCACCTCCTCCTCCTTCCCCCTCTCAGTTGGTGTTCCTCAAGGCTCTGTTCTTGGCCCTCTCCTCTTCTCGATCTATACCTCATCCTTAGGCAAACTCATTGCCTCCCATGGCTTCCAATACCACCTCTATGCTGATGACACTCCACTCTATCTGTCTCTTATACACATCTAGATGTGTATAAGAGACAGCCTTAGACCTCGCATCTTCATGAATGTTAGACCCCTTGTCTCTCCCTCTGTTCCCCTTCCTATGTCTCTCCCCAGCTCCCTCAGATTGTAAGCCCTAGGGGCAGGGACCGTGTCTATTTTATTACTTTGTAAAGTGCCAAGTACACTGCTGGCGCTATATAAATGTTTGTTAATAATTCAAGGAAATTCATCATCTTATTCCTAAGAGTAACCAGTAAGCAACAGTTAAATCTTTCTTTGGGAGATATTTACCCAGAATCTATCTGCTTTAAAGAATGAGTATCCTCTACAATAAGCGCAAATGTATTTTCTCCCTCCTAAGTAGACTGTGTCTAGAGAAGATATACAGCACTGGAACAATAAATTCTTTCTATATGGTTAATAAACAACTGGGTTGTGTATGTTCATCTAAAAACTGTGCTACTGATACTAATATTTATACCTCATTATGGCTCATCCTCTAGCCAATCCACTCAGTGATATTTTTGCACATTGTACATATTATTAGTATACATGCTGGATATTTCATTATTATGTTATTGGATACTGAATTAGGAATGTTATTCTTGCTCTTTGATTCAAACTAACTTCTGATTCAGACATTGAGGGATTACAGCATCTATAAATGAGAAGCAGCAAAATAATTTGAGGAATTGGAAGGACTGATTTGTAAGGAGAGGCTTAACATCAGGCTTCTTAATACATATCGAAAGACCTAATTATGTGGCTTAACTTGGTTATTGTGACTTTTCATGGTCTTCAAGGCTCTTCATGGTCTTGCTCCTCCTTATTCTCCTGCCCTCATTTCCAACTACATTCCCAGCTGGGAATTTCATTTCTCCTCTGCCGCCATTTTCAAGTGCCCTGGAGTCTCCTACTTCCCAAATATCTTTGTTCCTTCATCCATGCTACTTCCTATGTCTGGGCCTTCCTCCTGAGCACATACACTTTACTTCCTCCTGACCTACAAATCTCTCCTAAAAACCCACCTCTTGTATCAGGGTTTCCCTAAATCCTCCCCACAGATTGCTCACTGATGCTCCCTGCCACCCTCTATTTTCCTTTCATTCAAGGTTCCATTCTCCCCTGTAACTAAACTAAATATGTGCACCTGAAACTTTTCAACTTCATGAATTTATATTTTATTTATTTATTTATTAACAAGATTTGTATCCCACTCTTCCCGCCACAGGCGGTCCAGAGCAGCTAACAACAGTATATAAAAATATAAAACAATTTTAAAACATTGTAAAACATAGTCAATCATAAAAGCAAAAACACCCCCTCCCCTCTCCCCAACCCCACCCAACCCCACCCCTCTCCTTCGCCAAATGCCTGATGGAACAGCCAGGTTTTGCAGTTCTTGCGGAAGGCCGGAAGGTCTAGGGCCAGATGTGCCCCCACCTGGAGGGAATTCCAGAGGCGCGGCCACAGAGAACGACCTATTCTGTGTGGCCACGCGGGAAACCTGGGGGAACTCCAGCAGGGCACCCCCAGATGACCACAGGGACTGATCCAGAAACCGGGGAGTGAGGCAGTCTCGCAAATAAGCAGGGCCCAGGCCGTGTAAGACTGTATAGGTTAAAACCAACACTTTGATCAGGCCCAGAAGACTATTGGCAACCAGTGCAGAGATCGGAGCACTGGTGTAATATGATCCCGGCGGTTCAACCCCACCAGGAGCTGGGCTGCCGCATTCTGCACCAGCTGCAGCTTCTGAGCCGTCACCATAGGTAGCCCCACGTAGAGAGCATTGCAGGAGTCAACCGAGAGGTAATAAAAGCATGGATGATCATGGCCAGGTCCAGAGCCGAAACCAGCGGCTGAAGACGCCACACCAGATGTAACTGGTGAAAGGCACTCCTCACCACAGCCTCCACCTGGAGATCCGGGCAGAGCTGTGTGTCGAGCAGCACCCCCAGGTTCTGCACCTGGGACGTCAGCGGAAGGCAGGCTCCATCAATCGATGGAGCTGTCAACTCCCCTGACCTACCCTGACCTACCCTGACCTACCCTGGTTCAGTTCGGTTCGGTTTGAAATTCGAGTTCGGTTTGGAAGTTTGGTTCGGTCGACTGAACAGACCGAATTCGGTCCGAACTCCGAACTTCCGAACAGCATTCGCCCATCCCTAGTGGATCCGCACTGGATACCTCTTTACAGACCACCCCTCTTTCAAAATCATAGCTACACCCACCACCACCCCGTCCCTCCAACTGCAGCTGGTGCTGCACGGATTACCCGGCCGGAACAAGATCAGCCAAGATAGGCCCCGATTCATTGTCCAGTCAGGTTTCCATGATATACGCTTGTGTGGTACATCATTGTCTCTCCTTATGTTCCCCTCTTCCTTGTCTCCACTCCCTTGTCCATCCTACAGCAGTCCCTTGTCCATCCTAGGTCTGCCCACTCATCAAGAAACCATCTCTTGACATTGGAGTGCGTGCAAGTTATCAACTAGTCTCCAATCTGCCTTTCTCAGGCAAGGTGATTGAGAAGGTTGGGTCAGTGATCTGCAGAGGCACCTCAACTCTAACTCTGCTTTTGAACAGGGCACTGAAAAGCGTCTCCTGAGCCCCACGTTGAGAGAAAAGCCACGCGGGGAGTGTTTACACGCTCTCCGCACTGCCGGAAGTGACGTGCTCCCCGTTGCCGGCAACAGCAGCGGCTGGAGATGTGGTGCTTTGAAGAGGCGCATTCTGAAAGCCTCGCTTTTTAGGCTTTCAGAACGTGCCTCTTAAAAGATTTCTGGGTGTTCATGCATGGGTGCCGCCCATGTAAAAAGGGCCTTACTTATTCTCTATGTGCTTTTAGGATCCGCAGCCTGTTCCCCTTAATGTAGTTTGTCCTTCCTTGTTACCTTCCCCCTTTAAATTGTTTTAAATTGATTTTATATTTTTTAATATTTTTATCTTTGTAAAGCACTCCGAGTGCCATTTAAATGCAGGGGAACGTGATAAAAATAACATAATTATTATTTGTTGGTTTTGTTCTTGTTGTACGACAGTGTCTATTTCATCATTGTTCAGCACCATCAATCATCATCATCATCATCAATAGTTTACAAAGGCACTTAGCATTTTAAATCCCTAATGGACACTGACTGTGTGACTCAGTGATTAATATGTTTTGGTTCTGCATCACCAATAGTCCTGGATTTTAGCTTCTACTTTGTGATTATTATGCAGAGAGAGAGAGAGCTTTTAATCCTGAAGAAAATATCCAAACAAAGCAGAGACAGATAGTAGTTAGTAGGGATGGGGATTTCGGTTTCGGATGAAACCGAAAATACCCGAAAATGACATTTCGGATTAATCCGAATTTGTTGTTCTTTTTCGGCTTTGGTACTATCAGTTCTTTTGCATTGATTTTTTGTACCGGATTTTTAACATTGCAGTTTTCCCCCATTGAAAAACCGCAATGTTAAAAATTCGGTACAAAAATCAGTGCAAAAGATCCGATAGTACCGAAACAGAAAACGAACCAAAATACACGAGAACCGAAACCGAAATTGATCGAAACCAAAATTTTGCCCAGAGTCCCATCACTAGTAGTTAGTATCCACTGTATTAAGAACAGGTCAAGTAGGGCTAATGCAGCAAATAAAATATTTGCTACATATTTACTATGTTTGCTACATGTATTCATTTTGACTCAGTTAATTCCAAATTGAGTTGGCTCTAGAAAACTGACAAAAACAATAATAATAATAATTAATAAATTAATAATTATTTTTATAGCACTCGCCTGCCTTTAAATGGCACTCAGAGAGCTTTACAATCATAAAAATATAAAAATGATATAAACATAATTAAAATAATTTAAAAGGGGAAGGTAAAAAGGCAGGCCAAAATACATTAAGAATACATATTTACTACATGTATTCGTTTTGACTCTTCTGAATCCAAATTGGGTTGATCTGTAACATTGACTTCTGTTAGATGGCTGATCTTGGCTAAGTTCTGCATGAAACTGAACAGGAATGGCAAGTTTGATTTGCATGATATTTGGCTGGATATGGGACACTGAGGATGTGTGTCTTCAGTGTTCATCAGTCTATTGCCATGCTATTGCCATGAGCTGGATAAAATCTGATTCTTGCATCTGTGCAAAGTTCATTGCCGGAGTAAAAACTTAGACATTCATTGCTGCCTATCGGCAGTGGGATACCCTTGAAGCACCTCCAGTGAAGAGGTTTGCTATGATTGATTGATTGATTGATTGATCGATCCAGCCCGCCCTATCCCCAAAGGCTCAGGGCAGCTAACAACATCACAAAAAGTCATAAAATAAAAATTAAAAAACTCCACAAAACCTCATAAAATGCTCATAAACCCCCCACCCCAGGATCTACCCCTGCCCGTTGAATGCTTGGCCAAATAAATAGATCTTGCACTGCCTCCGGAAGACAGGGCTTCAACGAACCACCACGGGAATGGAGTTCCAAAGCTTTGGTTTAGTTCCAAAGTTTTAATTTTCTAAAGACTGTGGGTGGCTTTAGCAATGAATACAAAATGAGGGCAATGAGTCTTACAATCTAATTCAGTTGTTATGAACTGGAAATAAAACAAATAGTAAATTTTGTATTCATGGATATTGGTTGTACTTCCAACCAGCCCTCCAAATATCCAAATAATATCAGCAACCAAAATGGATATTTGCATCCCAGTTAGTCTGTTTTTTAGGTTCAGGCACTCCATTTATTTTGGTTCAGTTGTTCTGGTGATTTAGTTACTATTAAATTTAGTTTTTACTACAGCACTTTTAAATATTGTTAGGTGACATATGATTGGTATTTAGGTGATGATTCTTATTTCTCTTGTGTTTGTATGTATTTGTATGTTTGTATCTATTGTGTTTGTTGTCTATTGTCTTTGTTATTGTTATTGTTATTGTTCGGCCAGGGTGGAAGCCAGTGCCAATAAAGACTGACTGACTGACTGACTACAGCACATGTACAATAGCTCCAAAATGAAGGACCTGAAATACCAAAATGATCTAACTAACATATTCAAAGTGGATATCTGGAGAAGTTGGGCTGAGTATCTGCTTCATCGGATTGGAATCAAAGAAGGCAAATTAATCACATATTGTATTTTCCACAAATATTCCGCAAATGTTCTGAACTTTTTTGCCTGTGTGACGCCATGTTGAGACTTAAATATTACTTGAAGATCCCAGATAGCACCACAGCCATCCAATCAGACACTAGCCAGCATGGTGAACCCATCCACAGATGAGATGACATGAACCCACTTGGTGCCATCGACAACACTTTGGGAACTTCTGCTCTAGAGCTGAAATGGGTATTGATGGATAATACCACATTTTGAAATACCGTGTCAGGTACTCAGTAGGCTATCCGATTATCAATTGGGTACCAAGGTACCCCCAAAATCAGTCATTTATGGTACTGGTGTACTGATTTTTCCAGTTACCAATTGGTAAATAGAGGCGGTAAACTGGAAAATCAGGACAGAAAACTGGGAAATTGGTATCGGAAATTGATACCCCAGGGCCAGAAGTTAAAATTCCAGAACATCAGGTACTACTACTAATCATTTCTATAGCACTACAGGGCATACACAGCACTTCATAGTCACAGACTTTCAAAGACAGGTCCCTGTGGGCTTACAATCTTAGATGGACAAGGGAGAAAGGGGAACTGAGACTGAGTAGTTGAGAGGTTGTGATTTTCCAAAGACCACCCAGCGAGTTCATGACAAGGGTGGGATTCAAACCATGGCATCATAAGTCCAATACTAGCACCTTATCCATTACACCGCACTGGCTACTCAAATTGTGTACTAATCAGGTACCAATTACATAGGGGTTTGTATTTCATTTTCGTTATTATAATAATGAAAATGAAAGAGGACTCTTTCATTTTTTTTATTGAATAATGAAAAAAAAAGAACAAAAGTACTTAATTTTGTTGTTATGAGTTAAGAGAAAAAAAACTGAAAATCACATTTTTGGCTGTAACATTTTTTGGTTTTTATCCGATTTGGATTACACTTGGCAGGATTGTACCCCAATTGAAGGGCATTATGCATGCTAAACCTTGGAAAGATTGGATAAAGGGATCAAATTTTATAAGCAGTTGAAATTTGTTATTTTACAAAAATCTGCATACACATTCCTAGCTGTAACATCTTTGCCTCCCACCTGAATCAGATGAAACATGACACAATTATATCACTCTCCAAGGTTACTATTTTTGCCAAATTTCAGAGGGATTGGATAAAGGGTCCTGATGTTATAAGCAATTTACTTGTAATGCTTTTCTGGCTGTAACATTTTTTTCCACATCCATTTTACCTGAAATTTGGTAGGATTGTATCTCATACCTACAAGGAACATCTCTGCCAGATTGTAGAAATATTTATTATGGGTTCCAGATTTTATAAGCAATTTAAGTTTTCTTCTTGAAGACTTTCGGTATTTAGGTAACTAGCACATGCAGTGCTATTAGGAGACAGGCATGACAGGGAGGAGACGACTATAGAAGGGAGGGGGATCAGCCCAACATACTGACAGACACATTCACTGGCCAATTACTTCATGCTTCCACATTTACAGGACCAATTGATGGTGACTTCAAGGCGGGCATAGAGGGTAGATATAAGGTGCTGTTCTTCGGGCCTGCTCTTTGTCTGCGGTTAGTCCTGGCTTTGGACAGAAGTTTTTCTTAGACACTGCTGGCAGGCTTTTTGTATGTGTCTGCTAGCACTCACTGCAAGAGTTCAGCTAGCTATATAAAGCCAATTCCCATGCAACTGGCATGCTGCCCAGCATCCTCCTGCCCCTCCTGGGGCATTCTTTGCAACATGACAGACACCCCCAAGCACCGAGGCTGCCTGTCCAGACTGAATCCTGTGCCAAACAGCAGAGATGACAGATATATCCTCTAGCCAATTGGCTTGACATTTCAAAGACACCCTGACTGGGACAGAGATGTGATTGGTCTCTCATACTGCATGTTTCCAGCTTTCCAGGACTAATTCTGAGTAGCTGAGGCAGGCATAGAAGGGACATAACTGGGACTTCAGGCAGCAAGGCACAGGGAAGGGGGATGCAATCCCAGCAATCAGTAGACATAGTTTACACATCCAGATGGCCAATTGTCATCACAATCACATCCTGAAGCACTGTGAAAGTGGATATAAGAGAATCCCTTATTGGCTCTTTCCTAAGCAGATGCTTCCAACTTCCCAGTAACAAGTGAGGGAGAGTGGTTGAGGTGGTCACAGAACATATAGGGGACATTTCTGATGGCCAATTGGCATCACAAACACATCTTGTACCACAGTGACAAACATAAGAGAATCCCTGGTATAGGCTCATTCTTTGCAGATGCTGTGTAGACTTATAACATTGGGACCCTTTATCCAATCTTTCTGATATTTGACAGAGATGATCATTACTATCTGAGATACACTCCCACCAAATTTCATGTAAACTGGGTGGAATTGGAATACAAAGACTTTACAGCCAGAAATACATTTACAAGTAAATTGCTTATAACATCAGGAACCTGTATTCAATCCTTTTGAAATTTGGTAGAGAAAGTAACCTTGAGAAGGGCTTTAAAGTTACCAAGTTTCATCCAATTTGGATGGGAGAAAAATATGTTACAGACAGGAATGTATACACAGGGTTTTGTAAAATAACGAAGTTCAACTGGTTATACAATCAGATTCCTTTGCCTATTCTTTTCAAAATTTGAGAAAAGTAATGCCAACTGTTGGGAGTACACACCTTCCAAGATGCATCCAAATCAGATGGAAAACAAAAATGTTTACAGCAAAAATGTGTTTTCCATTGAAACCAATGGAAATCAAAAACAAAAGTAAAAACAAAAACAAAACAAAGACTAATGAAATATTTTTTTTAAATGACATAATGAAAATAATGAAAATGAAAGTAATAATGAAAAAAAAGACAGTTACTGTGCACATCGCTACAAATTAGAATCCAAAAATTACAGGTCAATTAGAGAACCAGAAATTTGACAGGTATACCCCATTTTGCAGGTTCTTGTTTCAGCACTCCTCTCTTCTCATTATGCACATTGAATGAAATCCGGCTGCCAGCTTATGCTGGCAGCAGGCACAGTGGTGATCTGGCTGGCGGGTGCTCAGGCACGCACAGCAAACAGTGCAGGGTAACAGCACAACTCGTGCTGCTGCAACCCCTGAGCCCACACACACCCCGCAGTTGGTGGATGAAGTAGGCACGGCTCCTGATCCATCCCCCGGGCTACGGGGTGTGTGGGTTCAGGAGGTCTCATCAGATGGAGCATGCTAGTGCTCCGTGCAGCTTGCTGCGTGGATGGCGCACATGTGTGCCTGAGCACTCGCGGTCTTTCACTGAGTCTCGCATAGACACAGTTTGTGAGGGCCACAAGGTTGCACCCTATATGACTCACTATTTTCTTTGACTTTTCCCATTGATTTGCCCTCCCCTACCATTAACATTTGGTGCAGTTGCCAAAGAACACTACTTTTTTCCCTTTATTAAACATCTTTTTGAAGGTAAATCAAAAACACTCAGCATATGAAATGATGTAAAAATATTTTTAAATGCTGTTGAGTACAAAGATAGTCTGTAGAAGCTGAACAGGAGCTGATCCTTTCAGACATGAATGCATTATCTGATAACCCTGCTTCATTTTCCTGTAGCAGTACCCCTGAGCTTGTCTTCCTTTTTTTTTACTTCCCTTTAAAAAAAAATAATAATCAAAACACATTGTTAATAGGCTGGTAAATTAGGAGATACATATTTGTCCTTAGAGATAGTTCTGGCTCTTTTTACAATATCAAAGCATATTTTAACAGAGTGATACATTAAGGAACACATTCCATACATATTCTATGAAGAATTATCTCTGAATAAAAAATCAAAACGTTCATGTCCCAAAAAATGAGTGTTGAATTAGATATATAAAGAAGACTGTATTCGCCTGAAGACCAACGGATTGCTACTCTGTGCTTTAGGAATTCATTTGTATTAAAGAGACTGTGTGAAGGGTCTATTGTTGTATGAACTGTATAAACTTATAAAATGGTAGGATTTCTGATCTGGAGTGCACATTTACTGGTGTATTATCATCAGGGACGCATGCACACTGTGTTTTCCCCATTGCCATCAATGGGGCCGATCACAAGCCCCGCAGACTGGTGTGCAGAGCACACATGGTTGGCACTCAAGCTATGCACACCCCAGACAGGGGGCCTACAATGTGCATGCAAACCGTGCATCAGAGTGTGTGTGCATGCATGTGGCAGCGTGCACGGGGCTTGGGATCATCCCCACCAGGGGAAACACAGGGTATTTTCAGATGTTATGTGGCCACGGTAGACCACAATGAATCACAGTGAACACTGTGGAGTGGCCATGACCAACATAACGTCTGATTGATCCCTGCCAGATGTTCACCACAGTGAATATCTGGCAGGGATCAATGCTAACCACGGTTCCGGCCCTGAGGCTGGCCCGAGGGCCAAAATCATGGTTAGATAGACCACAATCAGGAATGGGCCAAAAGTAACATCTGTTACCTTGGCCCATTCCTGATCGTAGTCCCAGCCACTGGGAGCAGTTGGGTGCAGCGGTCTCATTGGCCACTGCGCCTGCCTGTCTCCCTGAGGGCGGGTGGCCGGGGAAGCATGGGGGTGGGGCCGTGCAGCTGCATGGTGCACCGCTTAGGCCTGCCCAGACTCCACCCCCTCCCTGATTCCCATCAGTGATGTGGCTGGCACATCTGAAGGATGGCCGGCCTCATCACTGACTGGGATCGGAGAGCAATCCCAGTCTTTGATTCAGCATGACCCGCCATCTGAAAATACTCACAGTGAACATGGGGCCTGATTATTATTGAATGATGTACACTACTATTTAAAATAGCAAAAAAAAGTACTTCTCCACTAATTGAACAATTAACCTGTGGAACACTCTGCTAGAGAAGTTAAAAAATAAGTCATGAGATCTTCAGCTAAGGGAGGCACAAGACTCAGTCCTTGTAAGAATTGAGATATATGAGATTAACTTTCGTATTGAGGTTTTGCACTATAAAAAACTGTATTTGAGTGGCATGGAGTTCTGATTCTCCATCAGCTCATGGTCTGAGAGGGCTTCTCTGGTTATAAAAGAACTAAAGGAATTTGGAATTGTTTGGGCTGTACACTCATTAAAAGTTTTCATCCCTCATTACTCAAAAGTATCATACCACCTTCTCCTTTTCCACCATTTTATTGAAGACCAACGGATAAAATGCATGGCTACTACTCTTCAGGGTTTTTGTGCTTGTTTTTCGTTGTGTTTTTTAATGGCACCACCCAAGCAGAAGGGCACTGAAATCTGAAAGAGTAGATCATTTGTTCATACTTTTTCCAAAAAGACCAGAGCATAATCATTTCTTTATGCGAAAAGAAGGCATTCGCAAGACAGCAAAGCATAATGGCGCCAGATGTATAGTTCTTATGTGTTTATTTTCTTTTCAGTGCACGCCATAAGCATTTAGAGAGGAAACCATTCATGAGGGCACATACATAACCATATTTATTTCACCACAAAAGCTCCAGCGTCTCGTGGAATGTATTTACCATAAATTCTGTTCCATTGATAGCTGCAGACATAACAACATGTAGAAACAAAAATATCAAATAAACCAAATATAGATTTATTTTTTCTTTCAAGCATCTGCACTGTCTGGGGATTTTGTGTAGATTAAAAGCTATCCCAATCCCACTGGTCAGAGAAAAACAAACAGAGAGAACTATCAGAAAAAGAAATTGGGGGGGGGGGGTGCCTGGGGGGGGGGGGGAATCGTCCTGAAGCATCTTGTTACTAACTTTCTTCACTATACACGAGCGATCTCTGGAAGACACAAATGGGTAATGTAAGCAATAGTCTATATGAAAAGAGTTTTCTCCGAATTGCCACATGTCTGTTGTTTAAAAAAAATATGTCCTTTCATTTTTTTGGACTGTTCTGAAGCCAATTATTTTACCGAGAACTTGTGTTGTGGAAACAGAAGTGTCTGATTTTCAGACATAGATATGTGGAGTTGACACACACAGTTGATGAGGCCTTTATTGCTACAGTAGAGCAGAAATGGAGAACCTTAGGCCTGGGGCCAGCTGCAGCCCATGGCTGCTTTTATTTGGCTGTGTGGCAGGCTTAGCTACCCATCTGCCAGAAAGTACTCGAAGGATCCGTCTCAATGAGTTCCCAGATTGTGTTTTAATTTCCCATCACCGGCTAGCGTTTATTGTCCACTTCCACATATTATAAACAGTGTAGACAGGTTCAGTTTACTGGGCAAAGCCTTCACTGTGCTCCAAGGTCTTGTGCCAGTCTCCTACTTGCGTCCTTTCACCTTGGATTGAATCAGCACCACTACTCCCAGACTGCTGGGGATTCAGGACCCTGGTCAACTTCCCTACAGAGCTTCCAAACCAGGTCCTTCTGGCTTCCTTCACACACTCCAGCTGCTTTCCAGTGTTACATGGGAAGGGGGGGCAGGAACTTGCACAATCACAATCACAGCTCTGTAATCGTGGGGATTAGTGCCTGTGAGAATTAGAGGTGAAACAAGTATCCACTACTATCCAGTATCTGGTCAGATTTTGTGGTATGAGTCAGATACTGAATGGTATCTGGTTTGTATCTGGCAGATATCCAGTTAACCGGATTACTATTAACCATTTATCTAATTAATGTTTGTTTATCACCCCATCCCCAATTTTTAAAAACCCCACACCCCCACACCCCATCCAGACTTGGTTCAGATATGTGGTAACACAGTAAATGGTAATGTGGTAAAACGCAATACGGTAAACAGTAATATCCGGAGTTCCAGTTTGGCAGTTAACCTCCACAGTAATCAAATAGTTACTGGTAATAACCACCAGACTAACCAGAATAATGAATATTAACCACAGATAATAAATTGTATCTTACCGTAGGGAAATAACTACGTTCGGTGACTGCTTGCAATTGTTTGTCAATATTTCCTCACTAGAGTGATTCTATATTTTTGGCATTGCGAGATTGGCACCTGCAATTTTCCATAATTTCCATCATTTTCCACCAATTTTTTTTCCATATCCATTCCATTTTTAATTTATATCCCGCACTCTCCTGCCAAGGCAGCTCGAGGCGGCTCACAACACAATATAACACAAAATAAAGTCCACAAGGACCAATACAATCTACAAAAAAATAAGGTCCTATACAAAGACCGATACAATCTACAGCAAACAACACAAAAACCCCTTACTCTTAAATAATACATCTCAAACAAATTCAATATATTTAAGCAACAATGTAACACCCTCCCCATTTTTCTCCTACCATTTTTACTTTCTAAACCATCTGCCGTCTCTACTACCCTTTCCCCCCACCCTACTGCCTCCTCCCATCCCATCCTCCTGCTCTCACCAAGAAGGGAGGGAATCCTTCATACATAACCACATAACAATATATCATAACACCTCCTAACAACAAAACCCCTTCATTTAAATAATACAGAGATACAACATATTTAAATAGTACAAAAATACAGCTTACAGCAGGTCATGCCCCACCCCATATCAATTTAGCACCATATACGGTATTAAACTACCCTTTAACATTCATTTCCATCCCCCACCCTGCTGCCACCAAGGGGGGGGCTCTCCTCCTCCCCTCCTGCTCTCACCAGGAGGGTACATTCCTCTGCGTGTTAATTCCCCTTCCCACCAAATGCTGATAACATTGACCTTATTTCCCGGTCCCAGCCGAAGGGCACAGCCAAAGGAACTGACCCTTTGGATGTCCCCTTTGGCATGTACCACCAGCCACTCCCTTTCTGTTATTTTCATTAATTTTCATTATTTTCATCCAGTGTTTTCATTATTTTTCAGCAATTTCCAGGGTTTTCCTTCATTTTATGTCTCTTTCCGTCACTTTACAACACTTTATTTATTTATTTATTTTATTTATACATGCGTTTGTAACCTGCTCCCTCCTGCACAATGGCAGCTCGGGGCAACATACAACACAACTATAAAATAACAATAATAAAAACATCCAAAATATTACAAGATATAAAAATATAAAATGGACATGACAGTTTCAGCAATAAGACATGAACACACACACACACCACCTCCCCCCCCCCCCCCTTCCCTGAAGGCCCAGAGGAACAGCCAGGTTTTACAACATCTACGGAAAGAGGGGAGGTCCGGGGATAAACGGGCCTCCAACGGGAGGTAATTCCACAGCTGAGGTGCGGCCGCCGAGAACGCCCTTTCCGCCGTCGCCACCCGGCTTACCCGGGGAACTTCAAGCTGGGCGCCCTCAGCTGACCACAGGGGTCGCGAGACAACCTGAGGTCTAAAGCACTTTATGTTGATTTTACACCTCTTAACCAGTATCATCATTCATCAATCATCAATTTATTTGTTCAGCACTTGCCATAACAAAAAAACCAGTATTATATAAACCATAGTGTTAGCCCCCCTCCCCTCATTTTGATTTTAGGGATAGGACAACGAGAGTCCCCTCTTGCTGGTGTGTTTGATTTACCAAACAATTGCAATGTACTGACTAACAAAATACCAAGAATGCTGGAAAAGAACAAAAAATGGAGGAAAAGTCTGTAAGTTACCACATTGCACGAATGCAAACGAATTACATTTTTCTGATGGAAACAGCATTCACTGCAATTGAATTGCTCATTTCAAGCCTAATTTTGTGTACGTTTCAGTGCCTGAAATGGCTTTCAGTTGAGTACCCAAAATACCAACAACTGGTTCACCGAAATAATACTGAAATACCAACATCCCGAAATAGACAATTGGTTTCAACTCAATTTCATCCCAGATTTTGGGAATGTTGGGGGTACTATTTTGGTTTGGGGCATAATTATGAGTACTCAAAAAAATGGTAACCAAAAATTCAGGTTTTTGAGTACTTGAACAGTATTTGGGCACTAATTCAAACAAATAACCTGAAATGGTATACAAAAATGCAGGTATTTCCCACAGTTACTGAATCAGATACCCATTTCAGCTCTAATCCTGTGAAAAATGAGAGGCACCATGATACCTCCCTGCAGTAAGCAGTAGGTGCAGCTTTTCTATTTGTAGTTTCCTATCCTGGAAACCTATTCCACCCTCTGTTCCTCCAGGAATCCAATGTGACAGCTGTGCAGAAGGTTCTGCCAAATTCACTTGGACCTGTTAACTTATATTCACACAGACACACACGCACAGAGTTACAGACACACACACACACACACCCTACCTCATCCAAAGAGACACATTTAGGGTTTTTTGATAAATTTGGATGATGTGAATTGCCTGGCACTTGTTTTAGCAGGCAATTTGATGAATATACTGGGATCGAAAGGAGTATGACAGATGTGATGTAGTAAGGTCAGGCAGAAAAAGACATTCCAATTCATAAGAGAGGAGAGTTTTTTCTTTCTTTTTTCCTTTTTAAGAACCCTACTTCAGAATCCCAGCTATCTCAATAGATTTTTCAAAGCAATCTTCAGGCACTGGAACTACTTAGTGATGAAACGTTTCTGGCAATGAATGACACTTGTTCTGGGGGGAAACCAAGACCAAGCAGATAAAGAATGAAGACTTTGATAGTACCTATGGTCAATTAAAAAGACTCACTGAGAGTTCTATGAATGAATTACTATGGGTACCCAAGTGACTTCCTCAGCATTTTGCCTTGTGCAACACTGGGTGTTTTTACACATACATTTCTCCTGCATGTTTGCTGTCACATCCTGAACTTTCTGTGTGTCTAAATCACTCACCGAGATCCGGCTCTTTCAACTTCTGCATAGAACTTCTCCCAGAACTTTTGTGTGTAGAAGGTTCTCCTGGTAAACTGCTTTGCTCCAGGCTGCTGTGGTCACTTGGTTTCCATGGCAGCCCCTCAAGTCTACAGCTGCAGCTACTTTAGGCTGCCTTGGGACAGTGTTTGTGTAAAAATGCATCCAGAAACTGCCTTAGGGCAGTGTGTGTGCGCGTGTGTGTGTGTGTGAGAGAGAGAGAGAGAGAGAGAGAGAGAGAGAGAAGAATGCATCCGGAACTTACTTGTGGACTTGTAAACCCAGAAGATTGAAACGCCAGCACTTTAAGGTGTGTGTAAAATTATTCCATGGGAGCAGGGGTGCCACTTCGGGGAAGGGGCAGGAGAGAGGCATAACCCAATAATGGATTCCCAATATTTACTGCTTTACTGAATATTTGTGGTAAACTTTATATTCAAATGCCCAGATATGAAATTAACTTGTATTTTCAAAATCCGGAGAATTGAGTGGTTGGTATTTGGCGATTCTTTTAGTAGTCTGAAATATTTGATAGTTCGCATATCAAAAAGTTTGAGTATTTTCACCTGTGACTCTTACGTTGAATAGTGGGCATCAAATGGCATAATGGCAAAGACGTCCCAGGCAGCCGCTCCATCAGACAACTCTTCTCATCAAGTGACATAATAATGGTCTTATGAAGCTGTTCCCATTTGAAAGTCAATCTGGCAGACACAACAGCGACAAAGTACAACTGGGGATAGTGGTTGCCTAATGTAAAATCCACTGCTTACAAAACCAACATTAAACTTGAGACGCCTGAAAATTCATGAGTGAGCTGCCTCCTTCTTTCAACCATTTTGATTCTTCACTGTTTGCTTTCATCCCATCAGATGAGATCTGTTTATATTAAACCATAGAAGGCATATTGGAAATAAAGGGTGAAAACCCAGTCAGGAAAGCAGTGTCTTCCTTGACATTGCCATTATCTTGTCCTGTTGTCACATCATGTGGTATTAAGAGGCGCCACGTCACATTGCACTGAAAGTTGACAAAATGCTAATGCAACAGGATGTGCCAGATGTAGATAGCAAAAATCCAATCTGAATTTATTTGCATGCCCTTATCGGCGATATTAACTGACTAGCAGTGCTTGCATGAACACAGGATTCTAGTTTTCAGGAAATAAAACAGTTTGGGTGCAGAAGGGCATAACTAAAATGATTGGGAAATAGCCAAGTACAGGAAAAACATACTCTGGATATCATGAAAAATACCCCAAGACCTAAGTTATTTATATATGTGTATAAAAGAAGAGAAATTGGAACTCAGTATCTCAACCCAGCTTAATTTGACTCTGTTCAGCCCCTCCTCCCAGCCCTCAAATGGCTCCCTCTACCCGAACGTAATCAGCACAAGCTTCTTGTCTTTACCGTCAAGGTTCTTCATGGCCTTGCGCGCCATCTGTCTGCACTTGTTTCCCACTCAGGAGCTTTGCTCTTCCTTGCTCACCACCCTCGCCTGCTCACAACCCCCTTGCTACTCAACGTGTGTCTGCACCTTCTCCCTTGTTGGCCCCATGCCTAGACCTCCCTCCCGATCTGCTCTTCCCCTCCCAACCATCAAATCCCCCCTGAAAACCTACCTCTTCCGCAAAGCTTTCACTAGCTCCTCATCGCCGATGCCTCCTCTTCCATCCTTTAGGGATGGTGAAGAGGGCACCCCTTTCGTTTTCATTTTAGTTTAATTTTTCGTTTGATGAAAACCTTCTGCTTTAGAAAATAATAAATATTTTTTTTAAAATAAATAAATAAATAAATAAAAAATAAATAAAAATCACGGCACATTCAGAAAATGGCTGCAGGACCATTCCATGCATGTGCACTCTTTTCCAAAGTGGCAGCGGCAGCATCACCGCCATTTTGGAGAAGGGCAGCTTGTCTGCACATGCGCAAAACAGTCACTGTGCACATGCAGACTGACTGCCCTTTAGTGGCGCCATTTTGGAAAAGGGACACATGCGCAGAATGGTCTGGCAGCTATTTTGTGCATGCACAGTGATTTTTGTTTCTTTTTTGTTACATGTGTCATTGTCCCACACCCTGAAAGGAAAACACTCACACAAGAGTTTGGGTAAAAATTGGCCACACAAACTTTATTAAACCAAAAACGGTGGGAGGGGTATGCCCCTTGCTTGGGTCCTGCCTAACTCTAGCTGCAAATTAACTTTAACTCCTTTAAATCTTTAAGCGGTCTGATGTCCCTCAGTACCGCCAACATTACTAACTATAGCTGCTGCAATGTCACGCCTGCCCAGCCGCCACAGCCGGGTCAGGAGGCAATTGTGTACCGTGACTCAAGGAAGGATTTGGGTGCAGATCTTGGCAGCCCTGGACCGCCCCTGTCCTAGGGCACCACAGCCCACCCCCTCTCCTGTGCCTTGGGAGACGCTGGTCGCAGAAGCTCTAGCGATCCCCTTGACCCCCATTTCATAAGGAGATGACCTGGCAATAGCAATATCCCTACTGACCTATCGTATATAACTCATAGGACCCCTGCCACTAGAGACTGTCAGCTTATGCTTGGCTAGTCTTGACCCCAACCCCCGACTCCCCCCAAAGCTGACTCAACTTCTCCTTAAGGGCTCACAAATATAGCTCCAGCCCTTCCTCAGAGAGGTGCACCCCGTCCATCCAGAATAATTCTGACCTGGAAAATCTAATTCCGGGATGCTTAATGCACTGACCACCCAAATTGATGACAAATTTGGCCACCTCTTTGTTAATTTTTCTTCTGGCCCTGTCAACTTTACCGGGGCACTCGGCATCTCTCCACCTTATCCTCTCAAGCACCTTCATCCAGACCAACACCGTAGACAGAAGGATACCTTCACCTCCAACAGGTCCCTCTTAATGCTGGTGACCAGGTGCAAACCCGTGTCGACCGGCAGGTTGTTCTTGCCCAGGTGGATCACCATTATGTCTGGATGCTGCACCCTCGCTACAGCGTGGACCAGTGGCAAGAACTGGGCCCATTTCATTCCACTCCGTCCTTTCCAAAGAAGTACAGCCAGGTGCACAAGCCCAAGCTGGGTTCCCCAATACGAGCATCCCGCTTGTTTTCCAGCCCAGTAGACGATACTGTGGCCAGCGATCAGCACCGTCTTCTGCCGGGCAGGCAGTTCACGCCCAATGGAGACAAAACTTTGTTAACCACTCTGAAACCCTACTTAAACACCCAAAAAAGAAAACTAAGTGAGTAACAGAAAACTTATCTGCTTACTGAACGAAAAAATTCTCATAATTGAACCGATCGAATGTAGGAGAGATACGCTCCAGACCTCCATCACCCAATGGGTTTTATTTGCGGCTCAGACAATCCCACAGTTGCAGCGCAGCTGGCCAGCCCCGATCCTGAAGCAATGTGGGCTAAAAAAAGTGCCGTGGCAAGTTACACTTTTTAAGAGCCTGGGTCAATACAGCGGAAAACTGGTACCTAGTAACACATGCCCCAGCCACATGGATAAACAACTGGCCCTTTGATGAAGGGCGTAAAACCAAGTACTCCTGTAGTGCCGCCATGGGACAGAGCTGCCTGTCTGTAATCCTCCCCAATTTAATAACATGGCCCATGCGGTGTTGGTCTGACTTGGAGCCCTGAAGATATATAGTGACCCCATCCCCTGCTAATGACAGATCATCTACGCTAACTACCGTTTCCCCAGGAGCAGAAGACTTATCAGAAACGAGCTCACCCACCTGAAAAGCACCAAAAAAATGCCAGCTTAAAAATGCTATTGAAAAGCTTGGCTTGAAAGAAAGAAAAACAGACCACTGGAAGTTGCCTACACAAATCGACCAATTTTGGTGGTGTAATACATCTTTTAAACCTCTCTTTTAAACCTTACATTGACTCTGTTGCCAAATCCTGCTGATTCGCCCTTCATAACATTGCTTGGATCTGCCGCTTTCTCTCTACCTCCTCGGCCAAAACCCTTGTTCATGCCATGGTTATCTCTCGCCTCGATTACTGCAACCTCCTCCTTGCTAGCCTCCCTCACTCTCACCTATCCCACCTTATCGCAATCCAAAACTCCACTGCCAAGGTCATTGACTCTGCCCATCGCTTCGACCATGTGCAGCCTCTCCTCTTCTCTCTTCACTGGCTCCCCCTTCCTGAACGTATCCTGTTTAAACTCCTGGTATACACGTTCAAAACACTCCACAACCAAGCTCCCCCTTACCTCTCGGACCTAATCTCCCTACGCACTCCTGCACGCGTTCTCCGCTCTTCCTCTGTCCCCTCCCTCACTCTCCCTCATTTCTTCTGCTCACCTAACTGCCTTCAATCCTTCTCCCTTGCTACCCCCCATGCCTGGAACTCCCTCCCTACCCACATCCGCCTTGCCCCCTCCCTCCGCTCCTTCAAATCCCTCCTCAAGACCCACTTTTTCCTCGCCGCCTTTCCCAATGCATCTGCTAGTTGTTCCCCATATACTTACTGTCTGCCCTCCTCTGCAGACTACTGCAACCAACCTGATTGTAACCAAGCCAAGCACACGCACCTGAGACTTCGCATCCACCTGAATGTTTGTTTGTCTTCTCCCCTGTCTCTCCTGCTGTCCCCTCGCCCTGTCTCCCCCTCCTTTTCTTTTAGATTGCAAGCCACAGGCAGGGATCATGTCTATTTCTATGTTCTCTACAGCGCCAGGTACGTGGCTGGCGCTATATAAATGTTTATTATAATAATAATAATAATTAATAATCCCCTTGAGAGGGGGAACTCCTATACCAACTTTCTATGAGTCGCCTAGAGAAGAAACTGCCATCCAGAGACGGGAAACCCGCTCACTTATTATAAAACAATAAGGCATCTAATTTCCCAGAAATGGTTCCCGGGGCAAAGTCAAGCAACCAAAGCCACAAGGCATATTGCAAAATCTGAGCCTCTAAAATAGGAAATGTAGTCACCCAGTCCTTATCCATATGAAACCTCTGAAAATCAGCAAAAGCCTGGAGATACGCTGCTCTGGTACGTGGAGCCAGGGATCCCTGCACTGCTTGAAAGAACTCTACAGTCCAATGTTCCAAATCCCTGGTGGCAATGCCTCTGGCTCCGTTCTGGCCTCCAGTGCCAACTGCCTGAAACGCTCCATCTGTCAGTGAGAGAGAGCATCGGCTATGCCATTATTAATCCCTGGCACGTGCTTGGAGGTAAATAATATATTGTTATGCAAACACTGCTTTACAAAAGCTCTAACTAGACCCATTACCCTTTGCGACCGGGAAGATAAGGAGTTCAGGATCAGCACCATGGCGAGGTTATTCCACCAGAACAAAATCTCCTTATTTGCAAACTCGTGTTCCCAAAGAACCACATGCGAGGATAATGAGAAATAGTTCTAAAAACATGAGATCCCTTGTTACCCCACGATCAAACCATTCCCTCGACCATGAGGCAGTGCACCAGCGACCAGCCCAGTACATCCCCAAATCAATTGACCCCGCAGAATCAGATTGGATCTGGAGGCCCGCCTCCCAAAGCCACCGCTGCCTCCACATGTTAATTCCGTTAAAATTGTCAAGAAAAGAGCACCATGTCAAAAGGTCCTCCCTCATCTCTGCTGAGATCCTGACATGAAAGTAACCCAACAGTGTACCCCCCACTCTTTCATATAGCCAAGATAAAAAGGCTCGCCCTGGTGCTATGACCCTACAGGCAAAATTCAGACTCCTTACTAGGGACTGGAGCTTCCTTACTGTAGTCTTTTGGTGAGCTAGTATGTCCCTGATGTCCCACCTTAGAGCCATGAGCTTTTCTAGAGGCAGGCGTGATACCTGCTGCTCCATGTCCAGCTCTAGCCCCAAAAAAGTTAACACCGTTGCTGGACCAACAGTCTTTTCCTGGGCTAAAGGAACACCTATCTTGTCCACAAAATACTGGAAAGTTCTCAATCACTGGGCACATTCATTGGCCCCCGCCCTCCCAAGGAAGAGGAATTCATCAATATAATGTAGAATATACCGTGAATATGTTCTATGGTGTGCCAGTCAGTCCAGGAGAGAGCTAAAATGCTCGAACGCCACACAGGAGATAGAGCAACCCATGGGCAATACCTTGTCATAAAAATAATGACCCTGGAACTGGAAACCCAGTAGCTTAAAACTCTCTGGGTGCACTGGAAGCAAGCGGAAGGCAGATTTAATATCACACTTTGCCATTAGCACCCCCTTCCACACTCATGCATAACGGACGGAACAAAGGTCATGGGGAATCGCGTCATTCACCAACTGACCCTTAGGGTATGACAAGTGGTGAATAAGGCAAAACTCCCTTGCCTGCTTTTTAGGCACTCTCCCCAGGGGAGATAAATGCAAGTCTCCAAAAGGAAGTCGAAAGGGCCTTCAATTTGGCCCTCCCAAAGCTCCTTCTGAAGCTTAGCGTGCACCAAGTCTTCTCTTCCCTTCACTGACTGCAGATTCTTAACCCAAGACCTCGGTTGAATGGCTCCTACTGGAATTACAAAACCTACCCTGAAACCTGATACCACATACTCAACCTCTCTCCAGTGGGGGCAATCCCACAGCGCCCAGGCCAAGGCCTCATGACTGACAGGGGTTGGGGCCCTTGTGTTCCCCCTGAGATTGCGACCCACCAATAGGCTTCCCTTGCTGCTTATCCCTCAGATAGAACCTCCCCCTACTGCACTGCACTGCACTGCTGAATGGTTACCCCCGCAATGTGAACAGGCATGCCTGAAACGGCACGGGGAGCTGGCGCAACCCCCCAGACCCATTGAAATCCCAACAAGTCCCCCCTCTTTGGTTATTGTGGCACACCCCAAACCGAAAGGGGTCATTTATTGGTGCCACACACCCCTTTACTAATGAATGGCCACTATCTGTTCTGAGCGTTCCCGACACATTTGACATGCACTCAAGCCAAAGGTCTTCAGCGTACACATCCCACCTAATCCCGGGTGTCATTGCAGCTCATTTCCTAAAGGCTTCATCATAACAAAGCCATGCCCCGAGATTACCAGTATCAATGTGTCAGGGGCCTGAGGGGATCTCCGAGGCAGGGGGGAGGACTAGGAGGGCGGGAACACAGAAATCCTGGGAACCCCACAGCTGTGGGGACGCCCCCGGGGGCGACCGCCCCGCCATCAAGGGGGCCCCCGATAGTACCGAGTCAAAAGGAGGCAGAGACGGGGATTCCCTCCCTTAGCCCAGAGCCCACGGCGAAGGAAGCAACGCAGGAATCAGAGCCTGCCCTGAAGCCCAGGCTTCCCCGCAATACAGAAGGGGTGGGGTTAGGACCAGCGCAACGCCGCTCCGCACGCTTGCAGGTGCAGCGTGGGCGGAGCTAGAGGTATTTTAGCGCTCCACGTTCATTCCTCGGGGCCGGCGATCAGCGTTGCTGTGACCTGGCCCCCGTGTGACTGAGCTTAGCCTAAGGCGATTGTAGCGACCAAATATCTGTGAGAACGACTGTGTGGGTGAACGGCAAGTGAACGGTGAGTGAGTGTGTGTGTGTCTTTAACCGGGATTATTATTGTTGGTGTGCACCTTCGTCCCCTCTCTGGAACTCCCCTCACGTGTTCCCCCGTCGGCTTGGTGTTGGCTAGAGACCCGTTGGTGTCCTCCCCCTTGGTTCTCCCCCCTTCCCTCACCTTACCCACTGGGCACCGTTTCTTGGCACCGTACGAGAGCCATTGAGGGACTAGGCTGTGTGGGCGGAGACTGTGTCTCCCTGTGGAGAGTGTTGGGGGCTCGCTCACCTTCTCTGTCTGATTGCCTCCCCTGTGATGACTCGGCCTCGTTCCTGAAGGGACATATTGGGCCAACGTCCAACCTGAGGGGACCTTTTTCTAGCAGAACCGTGAGCACCCCCAACCCACAGGAGTCCCGAGGCAGAACGACTCCTAGGGCGTCCAGGTCCGTGGGCTTCCTTCCCCTTCTCTGTCTCCCTCACCCCCCCGGACCTTACAGTATCGCCGGCCCTACCATGGACCTGGCACAACAGATGGAAGAGATGGGCCGGGCCATTCAGGCCCTGGCCATGGACCTTAAAGATTTGAAAGAGCAGGTGACTGGGGAGGGGGCCGGGGAGATGGCGGAAGCATCCGCCCGCCCCATGTCAGCGGCGCCCCTCCCGGGGATTGAAGCCAGTGCGGCGGCAGGACCTGGGGGAAGGGAACCCCGTCACCCTCCGATCCAGAAATTTGGGGGGGATCGAAAAAAATTTCAGGGATTCCTAGCATTGTGCACGCTGGCCTTCCAGATCCAACCCCTTACCTACGCCTCCGACACCGCAAGGGTGGCCTTTATTATTGGGCACTTGGAGGGGTTGGCCCTGGACTGGGCCACACCTTTAGTTTTGAAAGAAAGCCCCCTGTTGCATGATTTGAAAGGGTTCCTCCAAGAATTTCAATTTCTTTTCGACTACCCCCACCGAAAGCGAGATGCGGAAGCGCCAATCATGACCCTCCGCCAAGGGAGAGGCCCTCTGCTAGAATACGTGACACGATTCCAACAATTAGCAGTAGAACTGGGCTGGGCCGACGAGGTACTAAAAGTCCTTTTCCGGAAAGGCCTTAGCGAAGAAATTAAGGACCAACTGGCATTGATCGGTACCCCAGAAAAATGGGGAGAACTTGTTAACTTAACGTGCCAAATTGATGAGAGGTTGACGGGAAGGCGAAGAGAACGACGCCAAGACACAGGGCGGGTGTGGACCCCCCGGAACCCCCTCCCAGGGAGCGGAGGGGCGAAGGCGGAAGAACCCGAACCCATGCAGATCGGGGCCTCCCAGGGGCTTCTCGATACACAGGAAAAAGAACGTCGGAGGCTGGGAAAACTCTGCTACTATTGTGGTCTGGCCGGACACTTTTCCTTTACCTGTCCACAGTTGCCTCCCCATCGACGGGGTTCGGGAAACGACCGGGGCCGGGGCGGACAGGGGGCGTCTCTGTAACTAGGAACAATAACCCCTGTCTCACACCCCACCAGATCTCGACCACACGGAAACAAGGAGATCAACTCCGGATACCCATCATGCTGCAGTTTCACCCAAACAAGGCAGTGGTGCTACCGGCCCTCGTGGATTCAGGGGCTTCGGGCAATTTCATTGATGGTCAGGTGGCCCAGAAGTATGAGGTTCCCTTTTTACAGAAAGCCAACCCCGAGACGGTGTTCGCCATCGATGGGTCCCCGTTTATCTCCGGCCCTATTACCTGTTGTACCATAGCTCTTGAGAGTTGGATTGGTAGCCATCGGGAATCCCTGACCTTCGACGTGGTTTGCACTCCTGCCTTTCCCATGGTGTTGGGGGTTCCATGGTTACAGGCACACAACCCCTCCATAGACTGGGTACGGAGGGTGGTCGCCTTTTCTGCTCCCTGCTGCGAGGGGCATAACCAACGGGACCCCTCCATCCTCAGGGGAATCAGTGGTACAATAGCGGCAACATCAACTACTCAAGCGATGCCCCCACCGGCCTATCAGGAATTTGGCGATGTGTTTCGGGAGCAGCAACACTTAGAACTTCCCCCACATCGCACGTACGACTGTACGATTGACTTGGTTCCCAATTCTACTCCCCCTTATGGGCGAATTTATGCATTATCCGAACCTGAACTAAAGACTCTGAAGGAGTACATTGATGAAAATCTTTAAAAAGGATTTATTTGCCCCTCTACCTCCCCAGGGGGGGCCCCCCTCTTCTTTGTCCCCAAAAAGGACGGGGGCTTGAGGCCATGCATCGATTATAGAGGCCTCAACACAATTACCGTGAAAAATCGATACCCTTTACCGTTGATTCCAGAACTATTAAACAGGCTCCAAGGGGCCTCCATCTTTACCAAGTTGGACCTCCGCGGAGCCTACAACCTCCTGCGAGTGAAGAAGGGGGACGAGTGGAAGACCGCCTTTCGCACCAGGTATGGGCACTTCGAGTATCAGGTGATGCCTTATGGCTTAGCCAACGCTCCGGCGGCCTTCCAGCATCTAATCAATGATGTGTTTCGCGACATATTGGATCAGTACGTCATAGCGTACCTCGACGATATCCTCATTTTTTCCCAAAACCTCCACCAACACGTCCAACATGTGAGGACCGTCCTCCAACGACTACGACAAAATCATCTGTACTGTAAGTTAGAAAAATGTGCCTTTCATCAAAGCGAAGTCCCCTTTCTCGTGTTCATTATCTCGGCCAAAGGAATTAGCATGGACCCCTCGAAGGTGTCCGCCATTAGCTCGTGGCCAGCGCCCCAGGCCGTGAAGCCCTTGCAACGATTCTTGGGCAGCTCCAACTACTATCGACAATATATTCCTTGCTATGCAGACTTAACGGCCCCCCTTACACGACTTCTTAAAAAGGGGCAACCGTACGAATGGGGGCCGTGTCAGCACGAGGCCTTCAAACGTCTAAAGGTAGCCTTCACCTCTGCCCCCATCCTTCAGTATCCGGACTTCGCCTTACCCTTCTTCGTCGAGACCGATGCCTCCAGCGTGGCCCTGGGCGCGGTACTCTCCCAAGCCAAGGAGGAGGGACAGCCCCCCTTACCTTGTGCATTTTACTCCCGCCAATTAACGCCCGCTGAACAGAACTACACCGTGTTGGATCGGGAGCTATGTCTCCCTGTGGAGAGTGTTGAGGGCTCGCTCACCTTCTCTGTCTGATTGCCTCCCCTGTGATGACTCGGCCTCGTTCCTGAAGGGACATATTGGGCCAACTTCCAACCTGAGGGGACCTTTTTCTAGCAGAACCGTGAGCACCCCCAACCCACAGGAGTCCCGAGGCAGAAGGACTCCTAGGGCGTCCAGGTCCATGGGCTTCCTTCCGCTTCTCTGTCTCCCTCACCCCCCCGTACCTTACACAATGTCTTGATACTTAATAAGTTCAGCCGCTCGCTCAGGTGCCGACTGCAATGTAACCCCCATTAACACTGAGAAAACCGCCGACCAGTTAGACCAATTCCGGTCCACTTTGGAGTGTTTAAAGCATTCTTTCTCCTTCTCCTTTTCAGAGGAACTGGGGTACTTGACTCCGTGTACAAAAGCGAAAAGACATCAACATACACGCCTCTCCAAATTTTGTCATGAGTGACCTGCGCCAAATGGGCGCCTAATGGGGCATTCACTTCCACGTAAGCCCCTGCCAAGGGACACGCAGATAACCCCTGAGCGACCTGCGGGTGACACACCAGACTCTCACGTGATCCCTGGCCTCCCCCAGCTGTGGCCTGACCCGCTAGGGGCCCTTGAGAAGGTACAGACCTACCTTGATCCACTCCCTCACCAGCGCTATGCAATGGCCAAGGGATGTATGACCCCACCCAGCACAGTTGCCTAGTTGCAGGGGGACCCGCCTGGGACTCGGTACGACAAACCCCACAGGATAGGCAGCACCCATATGAACCTAGCTCCGCTTGCCCAGGCACCAGCATTGGGGCAGATTGAGTGCCTCCTGATGACCTGGCATGCTCTTCTGCCATGCCCTGCTCTCCCGACTCCTCCCTTGGTGGGGCAGTACGACGCCCATCTGCCAGCGCCTAGACCGTCCCTTCCAGTGCCTCCATCCTTCCCATGAACTCATTGAGAGTTTCAAGCACCGCTGCCAGCTGATCACCCCATGGGCATTGGGTGGGTGGTCCCTCCTCCTCGAGTGTCATGTGACAAATGGCGCCTTCCCCCTCTGCCGCGGCAGAGAGGAAGGCTGAAGCAGGGTTCCCCCTCTTGGGCCCCACAAGCTCACTGCCTTTCAGGGGCAGGAGACTTCCTGGGTGGGTGGCAGCCCCCACACTGAGTCTGACCCACCTCATCGCCTTCACTCCTGTACCTTGCCAGAGGGTGCAATTTTCATGCCCTAGTCCTTCCCCTGCCCCCATGACCCTGACCTTGCGTGAGGGAGAGGTCACATGCCTGCACCTGTTCCTCGCTCCCATGGGCCCCCTTGAACCCAGATACCATGGGCTCCGCCCTGTCCTTCTCACCCTCCTGGACCCTCGAGCTACCTGCCAAATCCATGAGGAGCCCTTTGCATCCCCCCATGCGGGCCTGCAAAGAGACCAAGACCTCCTCTACTCTCTTTTCAAGGGGGTGGGGGTGTTGCCCACCGGATTTCTTGGCTGGCCCCTTCCCTTTCTTTCCTCCCCTGCCCTTAGGCATACTGTCCAAACCCGCAGGACCTGCCGCTTGTGTGCCAGTTAAATAATGGGGGTGGGTACCCTCCCTTTTGCACCTTTCACACGCAGCCGGGCCCAGTTGCCCATGCCGCAAACAGAGAAGGCAGGAAACTTCACAGCCTCCTTCCACCGCCTCCATGGCGCTGATAATGCCTGAGCAGGGAAACACCATTGCTCGCACCAACTGCCTGTGCAGTGAAGCAGTGAAGAAGTGAGACTTCAAAGCCTCCTCCTGCTGCTTCCCCGCACTGCCGCAACGCCGGAGCAGGGAAACAACGGTGCTCGCTCGCTGCTTTCCAGGCGTGGAATGGCGAAGTCCGTGCCTGACTGCAAATGGTGGCAGCAGGATCGCACCCCTCGCAAGACCTGCTTCGCACCACTTCCCTCCCCCCTGCCGTGCACCCTGTGCCTCTAATCCATACTGCGTATTCCCTTTCAGCAACAGCAGGGAGGTGGGACAAACACCGCCGCCCCAAAAGCCACCGCCCATTCCAGGGGGGGTGATGGGGCAACAGGACTTTGCTTATTCATTCGTTTTCATGTCCTTAGTTACTAAAAATTAATGGGGCTCCATTCATTTTAGTAACTTAACAAAACAAAATGAATTGCATACCCCTAGCATGCTTCACTTAGAGTGCTCCTCCTCCTAGTAACTAAGTTAAGCATGTATGCCTGTAACGTCTAAACCTCACAAATGTATCCATATCTCTTGCTCTCTTTCCCTCTCCCTTGTCTTTCTGCCCTTGTCAGAAGCTACTAACTTACTTGTGAGGATAATATACTGAATAAATACTGTTTAACAATACTAAAAATAAAAATAAATAAAAATAAATATAATACTGAGCAACCGAGCTCCCTTATATAACTGAGGGTGATGGGTCATTCCTTCCTCTACAGGAAATGATACCCGGTGGGCGGGACTTAGAGCATTTAAATCTGGGCCTTCTCCAACAAAAAGATACAAAGACAGAGAGAAAGGGGGCAGGTTGAAGCCCACCCACAAAGTCTGGAATGCTGTGCTATCTACTGGAATTATGTAAAGAGACACAGGGAAGGAGCGTGGGCCGGGGGGGGGACGACTAAAAAGGACAATGTGTTTATGTGGGGTTTTCTTGCTCTGGCAGACCCTGGCCAATCCATTCCTGCATCTGATCACAGAAATCATATAACCATCAGGTCATTGGGTACAATCCTAATTACAAACAGGTCCCTATCCCAAGGGGCTTAAAGTCTCGGAAAGACAAGGGAGGGGAGACAAGGAGAAAGAAACAGGGCAGGTGCAAGGGTACTGGGCGCCCTAGGTGAAACTTCAGCCGCCCCCCCCCCCGAGGTATGGGAGATGGGGGGACACAGTGGGGTCAATGATAGACTCCCCCCCAGGCCCCCCAGCCAGCACCAGGACCCAGGACCCCCAGCCAGCACCAGCCAGCCAGCACCAGGCCCAGCCAACACCAGGCCCCAGGCCCAGTCAACACTAGGCCCCAGCCTGCCCCAGGCCCCAGGCCCAGCCTGCCCCAGGCCCAGCCCACACCAGGCCCCAGGCCGCACCAGGCACCAGGACCAGCCCACTAGGCTAGGCCTCGCTGCGCCAGGCCCCATGCCACCAGGCCCCTCCATGCCACTGGCCTAGTAGGCCTCGCCAAGCCCTGCAGCCTGCCACTGCCACCACCACCCAGCCTTACCCACCCAGCCTAGGCCTAAAGCCTCCCCTCCCCCTCCCCCCCGGGCCCTGAGTTGAACTTACATGGGGCCCGGCTCGGCGGCCCCAAACCCCTCCTGTGCTCTGCAGCCTCTGTCATCTGCCTCTCTGGGTGACCGCTTCTGCAGCACCACCACCTACTGCTCCTTGCCGCCGCTGCTCCCCTCCACCACCCCTCAGCCTCCTCTGCTAGTACTGCCGCTCCACTCCTCGCCACCGCTCCCGCTCCGCTGCTGGCCTGCTGCCGCTGCTCTGCTCCTCATCCATCCTCCGCCGCCACTCAGTCTGCTCTCCTCTGCCTGCCACCGAGTCACAGACAGCCGCCAAAAGCCGAGTCCACTCCTCCTCGTTGTCTGCCACCGTGCTGCCGCTTGCGTGCCATTGCCTGCTGCTGTGCTCAGGCTGACGCTGTCAGTCTGTTGCTCCTCTGCAGGCTCCGCGCCCCCTCAGCTGCACGCAGGTAAGTCCACCAGCACCTCTCCTCTCTCACCTGCACCACACGCTGTGCACTCTCCCTCCCAGAATTTGCTTTTATGCAACTTCCGGGAGAGAGAGAGAAGGGGCCGGCATTGGTCACATGGACCCTGAGGTCCTGTCGGAGAAGAGCCGAGGAGGTCCAGGAGTAGATGATAGGAGGAGGGAGGGAGGTGGGACCCCCGGGGGGCAGGGCCGTGGGGCCCAGGAACTTTTTACTTCAACTTGGAAGTCGGGACGAGGGGCAGGTGAAGGTGGGTGTGTGCGGCCCAGGCTTAGTGTGGCGCCCCTACCAAGTTGGCGCCCTAGGTGGCTGCCTAGTTCGCCTAATGGCTGCACCGGCCCTGGAGAGAAAGGTACATTCATGAAGTTGAAAAGTCACAGGTGCCCATGTTTATCTTAGTTACAGGGGAGAAGGGGTGCTGAGTGAAAAGGCAGCATATGGGCTGGCCCTAGGCATGTGTAACATGTGCAATTGCACATGGCCCCGTGCCAGCCCGGGTCCCGTGCCTGGAGGTGGCAGCCCTGGCCCCAGCCTGGATTCTCCCCCGACCCCATGAGCTAGTCTGCGGGAACCTAAAGAGTAAGTTCCAGGACTGATAAGGGATGTATGCCAGTATGAAGACAAATTATGCAAATATGCAAATTATTTAAATTAGGTTTCACACCAAGGCTTCACAGAAGGCATGGTCTCACAAATCCTGGAGCCGGCCCTGGACAACATCAGTGAGCTGTCTGGGGGTGGAGGGTGGGGGTGGCAGGAGTGAGTAGTTAGGGAAGGGCTCACAGAAGAGGTAGGTTTTAGGAGGGATTTGAATGTTGGGAGGAAGGGAGCAGATCGAATATGTTCAGAGAGGAATAAAACTGAACAATGGCAAATTCTAAAAGAATAAACGGAAACAATTTTTCTTCACACAATGTGTCATTAGGCTGTGAAACTTGCTTCCATGGTGTGTGGGAAAGGCCAAGGATAATATATAGCAACACTTGGGATAGGATTAGATGTGCATATGGAAGACAATAACATCCAATATTGTTTAGAGTGTATTTGCCAATTTGGTCCTTAACTATGAGAGAAAAAAGAGACAAAGTTGACTCTGGAGGTGTCGGCCACATGACTGACAAGGGTCTTACCATATATCTTCTCCATGCTGAGCAGTGAGTAACACTCTACATTGTAATCACTGAGGCAAAGCATCAAATCAGTTGTGCTTTTAATTTGTCAGAACTGATTATTCTTCTGAGTCATGATGAAATCTCATTTTATTCAACATATTAAAACAAATTAAAGAACAACAATAATGCAATTAAAAACCCTACAGTAAAACAAATTACCCTCTACCCCACCCTAACCCAACCTACCCACCTCATCTCCCTTGGTAAGCCAGGTCTTACATTGTCTGTGGAAAGAAGGAAGGTCGGTGGTCAGGTAGACCTCTGGCGGGAAGGAGTTCTACAGCCACAGAGTTGCCACAGAGAATGCCCTCAGCAAGGTCGACACCTGAGAAACCCGGGGGACCTCGAGGAGGGCGCCCCTTGCCCACCACAGGGGCTGATCCAAGATCCAGAGGGTGAGGCGGTCCTGCAGATAGGCTGGGCCCAGGCCGTTTAGGGCTTTAAAGGTCAACACAACCCCTTGAATTGGGCCCGGAAGACTATTGGCAGCCAGTGCAGAGAGCGAACTACCGGTGTAATGTGCTTGCATCAGTCCATCCCCATTAGGAGACGAGCCGCCACATTCTGCACCAGCTACAGTCTCCAAACCAGCACCAAGGGCAGCCCCACGTAGAGTGCATTACAGTAGTCCAATCTCGAGGTAATAAAAGCATGGACGATCATGACCAGAACCGAGACATACGGCCGAAGCTGACTCACCAGATGTAATTGGAAAAATGCCCCCTTCGCCACAGTCGCCACCTGGACTTCCAGGTGGAGCTGCAGGTCCAGGAGTACCCCTACACTCCGAATCTGAGATACCAGGGCAGGACGGACCCCCTCAATGATGGGGGCCACCACTCCCCCGGCCTTCCCCACAACCATCACCTCCGTCTTGTTGGGATTTAACTTCAGACAGCTCGCCCTCATCCAATCCCCCACAATTTTTCAGTACCCAAAATACTTAAATACCAACATATTGAAATACTGACATACTATTTTCATCCCAATTTTTCACCTCCCAATACCAGATTTCGGAAAATTTGGTAAGGATTGGGAGTAACAATAGCCCCAATCCCATACCCTGTGGATCCCCGCGTGAAAGCCGTGTGTGCGCATGCACACAGTTTGCATGTGGCACAATGTGCTGCTAATGTAGATGCATGCAGATCCTTTATGGCTCTGCATACACGCGGGTCCGCAAGTTATGGAATCGGGGCCATTGGATTCTTGAAAACCAGAAAACCAAAATTTCATGTTTTCAGGCACTTGAATGGTATTGGGTTACTGATTTCCTTCCTACTGCACTGCCTTATCTCCCCTGGGGAAATCCCCTCTGCCTTTCTGACTAATTTGTCGTGCGTTTCTTCCCACCCCCACCAACATCTACTCAACCATCCCATCCACTCCCACTCCTCCTCCTCTCACTTGCAAACGTCTCTTTACCCTAGGCCTGGGCACCCCACTCTGACCTATGGTACTCCCATCACCCCTAGTCTTCCCCTAGTCTTCCTACCCAAGTCACACTTCTCCCTTCTGTGCCTGTTTCAAAAACACAGTCTCGTTCCATTTAGGTTGATTAACTTTGGATCAGGCTGTCTATCAGAAGTTAAACTGATGTATCATCAAAGTAATGGGTGAAAAGCTGAAGTGGAGTTAAGCAAACTGTGAATGAGGTCATGACCTGGCAGCTATTTGATATACTCTGCATGTCTTTGTTGAGGTCATGGGATTAAAATTGAGGTTCAAACTGGGGTCACACAGGGAGAATGTTGGGAATCACTGCTGTGTGTTGTAAAAGAGAATAATCAAAGTATGATGCTTTGAAAGATGCAAAGAGTTATACAAATGCTTGGTACTATTATTTTTTAATACACCTGAGTTTTCCAGTTTTTGTTCTAGCAGTTACAGGTTTTTCCCCCACTGGCTCTATTACAGCTTCTAATCTGGAAGCCATTTCTGAGTGCTCAGAAATACCTCTTCACTGCATTTCCACTATTCAGGAATATAAATAGTGCAAGCAGACTATATCTAGTTTTATTAAAACTCTGCCTCAGGCACTGATTAAAGCCTGTGAAATGCAGAAACACAAATACAAATGGTAGAAATACAAATGCTAGCTTCCCACACTTCACCGTCTCATGCGCTGATTTGGTTACCAGGATTCACACAAGTGAGGATCGTGAATTAGCAGTTGGTAAAAGAGGCAGAAGAACATACCTGGGGCAACAAGGATCTAGAGTAGAAATGGGGGAATTGCCTATTGGTTGATGATTGTTATTTGGACTTCTCCAGTTCCTCGATCTAACCCCCTTTCCCAGCCCATGCCCATGAGAGCTGAAAGAGCGTACTCAGGGTAAGGGCAGAAGAGATGAGGTTCTGCCCTTATGCTGAAACAGATAGCAAACATATGTCTGCAGTTAATATCCGGTATTCCAGTTTGTATGGTCGTTATTTGATAACAAACCAGTTACCACAGAGGTTAACTGCCAACCTGGATTACTGGATAGTGCTGCAATAGTGAACTGGATTACGGCATTACCATTTCTTGTGTTTCCATATTACCGCATAACCGCAGGTTATCATTACTACCTTAAAAAAAAGTCCAGAGGGAGGGTTGAGTAAGAACATAAAAACATAAGTAGTGCCAAACTGGGTCAGACCAATGGTCCATCAAGCCCAGCACCTGTCTCCGACAGTGGCCACTTTCGGTTGCTTGAAAGAAGTACCCAGCAGGTCACAGTGGAAGAATCCATTCCCTGTTGTTTACTACCAGCTCCCAAAAGTAAGATGTTACTTTCCCCAAAACCTACCCAGCTAATAGCTGCTAATGAACCTATCCTCCAGAAACTTGTCAAATCCTTTTTAAACACAGCTACACTACTGACCTTGACCACATCTCCTGGCAACAAATTCCGCAACTTAATTGCGTGCTGAGTGAAAACATACTTTATTTGTTTTAAATCTGCTACTTCTGAGTTTCATGGGGTGTCCCCTAGTTCCAGTACTATTTGAGCGGGTAAATAACTGTTCCCTACTTTACATGTTCCACACCACTCATGATTTTGTAAACTTCTATCTGTCATTTCTTCTCCAAGCTGTCATCTCTTCTCCAAGATCCTCAACCTATCTAGCCTCTAGCCTCTAGCATACTAGCCTTATCTAAGGAAGGAAGGAAGGCAGGCAGGCAATATGGGGAAATAGTATTGCAGTAAACAGTCATGTGACAAATGGTAATGTGTGGTATTGATACCAATAATTCAGTTAACCAGATACCCACTGAATGCTAACCGGATACCATTCCATATCCAGCTGGATACCAGATATTATAACAATAGATACAGTGGTATCCTGCTGGATAACAGATAGCAGGAGATACAACTTTCAGCTCTAGTCTGCACTCAAGGATAAAGTCTGGTTCTACGAGCCAGATTCATGATCGGGATTGTCTCTTCCTGTTACCTGATCACCCAACTATCTCTTTACACACCAATCGCTTTCTTTCAGTCCACCTCCTGAAGACCTTTTAATCCATAGTCCTCATAATTTCTCCTCATTGCTGTCTCAGATAATGCTTCTATTCTGGCACAGAAATAGCATGGAATCTATAGATTAACCATGAAGATTAATAATTTGGGCAATGTAAGTCATGGTATTTATTTTACATGCCCCATTGGCCATTTTTAAATGTGGCCTCAGACAAAAAAGAATTCCCTCCCCCCTGAACAAGAATGTTCAAGGCAATTCAGAGCATGGTCATCAACTGTGACAGATCCCATGCTAGCATTTAATGTGGGCACAAGTCCTATTGAAAGGAATGGGACTCCAGCCCACACTAACGGCTAGCACACAGGAGCTTTTCTCCTTTTATATAACAACCTACACTTCACTCTAAATGAGGAAACCCTAAATGAGGAAAGTTGCTTCTCTGAACGGCTGTATCATTGCCATTGGGATTCAAAGGTTTCTGGTGAGGAGAGGTGGTAACTTATCTCCTAACTGTAATTTAGCTGTTGTTGTGAGAATGAATTAAAAAGGGTGCCAGTTTATTGTTGTGCTGTGTTGGAGGTCATCATTGGCAAGGTCTTTCATTTACTCTGTGAGAAGCTTATGACAAGAATGTTTAGTACTTCCAAGGTGCTCCTGATACGGAGGCAGAATCAGAGCTGGCACAAATTTGCAGCCCCCAAATTCCCAAAATTGAATTAGGTTTTTCATTTCTGAAAATGAATATTCAGTTTGAAATTCATTGTGGTTGTGAATAGGGACGTGCGAACAGAACGCGGTTCAGATGTTTGGATTTTCAGTCATTCAGTTCGAAATCCGAGTTTGGGTTCGGCTGTTCGGTTCAGCACAGTTCAGTTCAGCCGAACTCTGCCGAACATCCGAAAATAGCGCTATCGATACCAAATTTGAAGATTTTTTTTCGATATCAGTATCGTTTGACCCTGGGAACACCGCTGGTCTCCACCCCTGGTGCCAGGAAGTCTGCTCCTCAGCTGCTTCCCCTTCCAGTCATGTTTTTCCCACCCAAAGTCATGTTTTTCCCCACCCTGAACTCATCCGAACTCACCTGAACATGACTGAACTGTTCAGCCGTTTTCGAGTTCGGTTCGGACATCCGAACAGACTGAGTTCGGGCCAAACTCCGAACATCCAAACCGCGTTTGCACATCCCTAGTTGCGAAATGTATCACTTCAATATTCATCAGTGCTTTATGTTCACCTTCATTGATGTCATTATTTGGTATTCAGCTTATTTTATAAGCTCATACGTTTGTGACATCAGTAATCAATATTTTATTAGTTTGTGATTTTCATATTAGATATTTCCTCAGTTCACAACATCATCTCTTTGTGTTTCCCCCTTGTTCTTATATTGTTTGAAACAGATGACCCAATTGCTATTTGCACAAAACAATTTCCAAGAGGGAGATTGTAAATGTGTAAGTTTTAAATTGTAGTGTTCTGGGAATTAGTTGGAAGAGAGGGGTTTGGGGAGATGATCATGACTGAGGAGGATGAAATAAAAGTTAGCAAAAACAGTAAATCCCATCAAAATCATGGTTCCCGATCCCGATACCATCCCGGTGGAATCAAGAACCTCTCAGTAGTCGACAATATCTCGACCAATACCTTGCTTACCACTTTGCTGTTTACTGCTTACATGCTTACCTCAGTGCAAATTTGAAATTTGTGTTGAATATTCATTTCAGTGCTACACCAAACAATGTTCCTACAGAGACAGAGCCATCCTTTGCGGTCTATAGAAATGACAGGCCCCTCTGTGAAAGTGTCCCATCTTGCAAGTGGTCTCTTTCACAGCTGCTCTTCCGGTTCTCACACACACACACACACACACACACACACACACACAAAGTGTAGGACTCAGTGCAACCACACTATTCGTACATACTTAAGGAATGCCCTTCACATGGAAAGCCCAGTCCTCAAAATCCTTTCCTTTGAAGTAAATGCAGCTTATGTTTTACACACACTTTGAGAATGAGGGCACTAAAATTTAAGTGGAAAAAGTTTAGCTGCTTCCAAGATAATCAAAAGCAGATTGTCTGCAGCAGTGTTCTGGAAAGTCTTGAGATTATGTGTTGCCACTATGCTGAGGGCCTTCGGGAGGGGAAAGAATACAAAGCAAGTGAGATCACTATGAGAAATGATCACCAAGAACTCCAGTACATAATACAGTATATAAATAAGTGTCATACAGAATTGCCGCAGAAATATAAGAAACAAGGCTTGCAACATTCTTCCACATAATGTCTTTGTAGAAACATGTGCAACATTACCCCGAGCATGGAGTATAATAAGAACCCCTGCAGACACTGAAATTTTGCAAGCTGTAGAATGCAGGAGCCCACAGAGAAGTGAAAGCAAAAAGGTTTTCATGGCATTTTAAATGTTATGACTATACAGAAGGCCAAATCTGCCATATAATCCTTTCCAGAATTCTTTGTGTTGTTGTAAGACAAGCCGGAGTGCCAGGTCAGCTCTGGAAATTGGACTGTGACCAAGCAAAGGATAAAAACTGCCTGTCTTGGAAAGGCAGGTGGTATAGTCTACAAAGTAGAAGTCTAGAACAGGGGCATGGAACCCGTTCCCTCCCAGGGGACGGAGTGAAAATTTGTACAAAAACTCCAAGGGCCGCATAATAGTCAGGGGACGGGGATGCTTAAAGGTTGCTCCCATGGATCTGTCCCCGGTGCTGACCTTACCTCAGGGTGACCCAGAGCTACTGTCCCAGGTCCTGTTCTTTTAGGGGGGCCACAGTGGCCCCTGTTTTCACCAGGGCAGGGTGTAAGGGGCTCACTCCCACTCCCTCCCAGTGGGACCCCTAACATGTTCACCTTTAGGACCCCTTGATGGGCACCGCCAAGGCGTTGGGGCTATGAGGAGAGGTTACCAGGACCCCGCATTTTATCTTCACCTTGGGCCCCACAGATTCTAAGGATGGCCATGTTTGTCCCCTGCCCTTATCTCTGCTCCCCTTTCCCTAACTTCAGTCTTTCAGTGCTTGGGAGTAGGAACTGGATCCAGGAACTAGAAAGGAACTGGTAAGGGGCCACATAGTTACAGGCTACATTTCGCTCCTGGGTCTGAGGTTCTTCATCAGGATTACCAAGGTCCATCAATCTAGCTCTCACCCACGTTACTATAAACTAACTAGGCCCAGAATGAATATTCAAAACAAATGAAAAATGCAATGAATGCCGAATATTTGCATCCATTTTAGAAAAGCAAATGCAGAAACAATATTTGCTTCCCTCTTCATATCCGGTTCCAAATCTTCTCTTTGATATTTTGGACGCTTCAGTATTTGGTGTCACTGAAATGGGTAGGCAATTTATTATTTGTGGGTACTATCTGCTCCACAACCCATATCAGCCATTGCAGCCCCCTCTCTCTTTCTACTGGCTGGAGGTGCTGTTGAGAGGTGGGGGATTCTGGCGGGAGCACCCTGGGCTCACACACTGAACGTGCTCGAAAGGGTAGGTTTGATCTATGCATGCGCAGACCTTGGATTGGAGCTCATGGGGTGTAGCTAGCAAGGGGACACACTTAAGCCTGGGCCCCAAACTCTGTGGGGGCCCTTTGAAAGCAGCTTGAGTGCTTCTAGGACATTTTCAGAGGAGGAGAAACTGAGGTCAGAACTCTGCCCCCACCCCCTCTGAAAATGTCCTAGTGGCGCTCAGGCCAGGCTATGCCAAGAAGAAAGTTTTCAGAGCAGGTGGGAGTGTTTGCTGTACCCCCATCCACTCTGAAAACTTCCTTCCTGGAGGGATTACTTCCATTCCAGGAAGCCTGGGCATTCTGGGAACATGGGCAGCACTTCTTTCATGGAGAAGCCCTATCTCCTCACCCTAAAGACCCCACTCCTTCCCCTAGGGGTGGCCATAATTAGGACATAAACCCAGGCCTACCGCAGCCTTGCTATGCCACTGCAGGGTTCATATGCCATCTCCACTGAAGACACCAAGGTCTTATAACTGGTTGCCAAGAAAGATATAAGAGCTCTCGGTCGATACGTTTATTCCATGTTTGAGTACCTGGATTGAAAACTGGCTCCAGGATATTGTCTTTAGTCTCAATTATCATCTTTTATTTCTCTGTGTGTGTGATACTACTCCATGGCTCTCACCCATGAATGATCAGTAGGCAAATTATGTTTCCTATCTTTGCCTTTTTAGAAGAGATCTTGCTGTTTAGTAGTGCATTTATTTAATAATATATCCTGTTCCCACACTGAATTCTTTAGTCTAGTTACAAAAATTGTATTTTTATATATATATATATATATATATATATATATATATATATATATATATATATATATATATATATATATATATATATATATATGCTAATGTGTATAGATGTGTGTGTGTATCTACACATATATATATGAACTATTGCTAATTCTATCTTCTACTTGTCATTTTGCTTTGAAAATTTCAAAACTTAGTTGCACTATTTATTTGATCAAAGTATTTTCAATGAGGGCCCTTCAGGAAATCAGCTGTCTTGTGAGCTACTGGAACTATCAAAGGAACAGTGATTTAAAAATGCATTTGATGAGATAGCTCTTCCACTTGAACATGGTTATCAATTAACATTTGACATGTGGGCAGCTTGAGCATATTGTCCTCTTAACCTTTTCATCCTTCTTGTCATTTTTGAAATCTAAAAACGTTCACAACGATTAAAGGATTTTTAATCTCGGGCTTCCTTGAGATCCCTGCTATTTGGGGAAGGTCAATAACGTAACATAATAGTCCTCCCCCTCCCCCCAAAAAGGATAATTTGTAAGATAGAGGATAAGTCCATAAATGATTAATATTGAAATTGGGCAGAAGACGAGACCACTGGCTGCCTGGAGCAGTGGAGGAACGAATATGCGTTTATGTATTTCCAGATATTATTCTCATCCAAATAATATCCACATCCAGAACAGATATTTGCACATCTATTTAGTTAGTTGTTGAGTTTGATTGTTTGGTTGCTTCATTTTGGCACCATTTAGCGCTGTTCTACGTGCACAATAAACTGTCGAATTCGACAGTCAATATATTTGATTTTCGTATTTGTTTTGCCTCGAGCTAGGAGCCTGAGTCTAACTGAAATGAATACCCACAAAAATGGATATACTGGTTGGAACTGTGATACTCAAGCTGACCTGGTAACAGCTAGTACTAATCGGTCTCCAATTTGTGCCCAATGGGCTACCTGATATACCAATTTTCTGACTTCCCGTACCAATTATCCGACTTCCCATCCTGATTCTTGTACTAATTTACCATTTACCTATTGGTAAATCAATAATTTGATAACAGTAACAACTGGTATTTCTGGGGAATTGTGTGCGAAATTGGTACTTGGGCAGTCCATTGGGCAGCTGATGCAATACTCAGAACTGAAGGTATTACCCATGGGTAGCAAATGAGCTATTCGTTTCAGGTCTAGATATGAATAGCTGAAAACAGATCACTTCATTCTGACCTTTTGCACTTCTCTGAAGCAAGAAAAGCTGGTCACAGCAGCACTAAGGGCTAGTGCCATTGCTAAACAGATGAAGGGCCATGCTGTAAGCCACAATATATTGCTGGGGGGGTGGGGGGATTCAGAACTATTAACAAGCAACAAATATCAGCAGCCCAATATCTAAAGACGCTTTTATTCCATTGTCTTCAAACAAACCTTTGTCTACTGTAAATCCTGTTATTAGCCAGCTGTTTAGTTAACTGAGGTATCAATCTGGCCTGTCACGTATTCTTTTCCAGAAAAAGGGAAGGTGCTGACCCCTCACAAGAAATTGTAGTGAGGGGCCCGTAATTCGAGAGTCGCTTGTTCAGGAAAGATCTCACTTTGTCCCCTGAAGTAAACTCCCACCACTGTGGCTTCCTTTGAGCATCTTTTTTCCTCTCCTTTTGGACAAAGCTGCGTCAAGCACTAAAATTAATAGAGAGCCAGTGTAGTGTAGTGGTTAAGAGTGCAGTACTTGAACCAGAAGACAGAGGGCGGCCCCCGGTTCAAGATTTGCTTTAGCTATAAATCCACTGGGTGACCTTGAGTCCGTCAAAGATCTCTCAGCCTAACCTACCTCACAGGGCTGTTGTGAAGATTGCTAGTTGAGTTAATATGCTAATTGTTTGTTTATTTTTAAAATGTATACGTCACCCTTCCCACAGAGGCTCAGGGCGGCTTACAATCCATAAAAACAATACAATTAATACAATAAAACACTCACTCCCTCCCCATAAAACTCCCACCCACCACACAACCCTACCCCATAACCCAAACATCCCTTATCCCCGCCTGCCAAATGCTCTTTCAAATAAAAACTGCACCAACTTCAAAAGATGCTCAGGCTTGGTGAATCCTGACAAGGATTCGTCTGCCCAATCAGTACTTTCAGGTGCAGCAAGGGATATCAGGTGAACCTCCCAGGGAAGGAAATTCTATAAAATGGGAAGCAACTGAGAACACACTCCTGCACACCCTTTGCCCAACAGACAAGGGCAACAGAGGGAACCTGCAAGAGGGAGCCCCCTCTTGACCATAGGGGCCATAATGGGACATGGTAGGACAGACAGCCTTTCAGATATATGTGACCCAGACCATTTAGGGTTTTAAAGATCAAAACTAGTGTCTTGAATTGTACCCAGAATGCTAAAGGCAGCCAGTGCAGACTTCAGAACATCAGCATAACATCCTCCTGGCGACACATCCCTAAAAGGAGCTGAGCCACCACATTCTGCACCATCTGAAGCCTCCAAACAGTCATTATTATTAATTATTATTATTATTATTTATTATTAGCATTTATATAGTGCTAGCGATGTACCTGGCACTTTACGAAAAACAAGATAGACACGGTCCCTGCCTGAGAGCTTACAATCTAAAGACAGGGAAGGGGGAACAGAGGGAGAGACAGGGGATGCGACATTCATGAGGATGCGAGAACTCAGGTACACGTTCTTGGCTTGATTACAATAAATTGGGAGTATACAGATAAAAGGTGGGGGATAATCCTGGGTGGGGGTGATTAGCAGGAGTTAGGAAGGGCGGAGCAGAAGAGGTGGGTTTTGAGGAGGGACTTGAAGGGGTGGAGGGTGGGGGCAAGGCAGACAAGGGCAGGGAGGGAGTTCCAGGCAGGCGGGGCAACAAGGGAAAAGAGACGAAAGCAGTTGGGGGAGCAGGGGAAGCATGGGAGGGTGAGGGAGGGGATAGAAAAGGAGTGGAGTGCTCGAACAGGGGATCAGAGGGAGATCAGGGCAGAGAGGTAGGGGGGAGTGAGGTTGTGAAGGGCTTTGTAAGTGAAGGGATGGAGCTTGTACAGAATACACTCAGGAAGAGGGAGCCAGTTGGGAGAGGAGAGGAGAGGCTGCACATGGTCAAAGCGACGGGCTAGGTGGATGATCCTGGCAGCAGAGTTTTGAACAGAGATGAGGGAAGAAAGGTGAGAGCGGGGAAGGCCAGCGAGGAGGAGGTTACAATAATCAAGGCATGAGATGACTAGGGCGTGGATGAGAGTTTTGGCAGAGGAGACAGACAGAAAAGGGAGGATCTTAGCAATGTTGTGGAGGGAGAAACGGCAGGATTTGGCAACAGAGTCAATGTAGGGTTTGAAGGTAAGGTGCAAGTCGAAGATGAAGCCCAAGCTACGGGCTTGGAGGACAGGGAAGATGGAGACCCCGTCAATGGTAATTGACAGGGAAGAGGGAGAGGAAGGATTGGGAGGGAAGATAAGGAGTTCAGTTTTCACCATGTTCAGTTTGAGTTGGCGTTGAGACATCCAGGCGGAGATATC
>QEPC01006909.1:3771687-3789678 GCA_003113815.1 Sphenodon punctatus | reverse complement strand
AGGCAACGGGAGTAGACAACCCATTCGAGGAGCTTGGAAGCAAAAGGGAAGAGCGAGACAGGACAGTAATTAGAGGGTTCAGGGGGATCCAGAGTGGACTTTTTGAGGATGGGGGAGACAGTGGCGTGTTTAAAGGCAGAGGGGAAGGAGCCGGTAGAGAGGGAGAGGTTGATGATGTGCAGGAGGGGAGGGGCAATGGTAGAAACCATGGAGGTCAGGAGGTGGGAAGGAATGGAGTCCAGGGGGCAAATGGAGGGGTTGGAGGAGGAGAGCAGGGAGGAGATTTCCTCAAGGGCGGCGGGAGGGAAGGAGGACAGGAGAGAGGTGGGGGGAGGAGGGAGAGGGGGTAGTAGTAGGGGGAGAGGACTTGGAAGCGATTTCCAGGTGGATCTTGTGGATCTTAGAGGTGAAAAAGAGAGCAAGATCCTGAGAGGAGAGGAAGGAGGAGGATATGGGGGGGTTGAGAAGGGAGTCAAAGGTGGGAAAGAGGAGGCGAGGGTCCCGGGAGCAGGACTCTATTTGTGAGACATAGTACTGCTGTCTAGTGAGGAAGATAGCAGAACTGATCAAAGAGAGGCAGAATTTGAAGTGGAGGAAGTCAGTGTGGTAGTGGGATTTGCGCCAGAGGTGTTCAGCAGCCCGGGTGCAGGAGCGGAGATGGCGAATGGTGGAGGTGAGCCAAGGGCAAGGGTTACAGGAGTGAGCTGGGCAGGAGGAGGGGGGGCAAGGGAGTCAAGGGTGGAGGCGAGAGAGGCGTTAAAGGTGGAGATGGCAGAATCGGGGGAGGAGGAGGAGAAGACTGAGGGGAGAAGAGGAGAGAGGGAGGAGGCAAAGTCCTGAGGCACAATGGCCTGAAGGTCACGGAAGGGATGGGGAGATGGGGAAGAGGAGGGGGAGCAGTGGGAGAGGTTGAAGGAGGCAAGGAAGTGGTCAGATATGGAATGCGGCTCAAAAGAGGGTTCGGAGACAGAGCAGTTCCTAGAGAACACGAGATCAAGAGAGTGACCATCAGTGTGGGTGGGGGAACTAGTCCAGAGGTGGAGATTAAAGGAGCTAAGGAGAGGAAGCGAGCAATGCAAGGCTGAGAGGGTGGATCAACAGAATAAAATAGAATAGAATAGAATTTTATTAACAGTGTGACCAAAGGTCATTGCTTACAAACAAACACAAAAAATGGGCAATTTAACAGTAAGACAAAATAAAAAACAACATTAAGGTGACAGAGAAAAAGGACTCAAATACATCTTAGTCCAGTGTCAGAAAGAACAAAAAACCAACATTGTATAATAAGAATTTACACAGAAAGGTAAACAAATTTCCTCGGAGAGTCATAAAATAAAATAAATAGCTATCAAGTAGCTGTCAAAGTGTCATAGCTCTAAACACAAATCACATACAAGAGGCTTGAATTCTAAAAAATTTCCCCTCATGTTAATTGCCAAAATAAAAAATTTCGTTACTATAGCTGTTAGTTCTGTGTCTGCATCCAACAACACCGGTTCTAATATAAAGCAGTCGGATCTACCCGGTAGCTTATCCAGGAGAGGCTTCAATAGTGCCTCTCTAAGGTTGTCATAAAAATAGCACCTAAGTAAAAGATGATCTAATGTTTCCACCTCCAGCTGGTCAAAAGAACAAAGTCTCTCCCACATATGGAATACCCCTTGGCGGCCTTCCAAAGGTTTGGTGGGAAGGGTGTTAAAATGAGCACTCAAGGTGCATCAACATGAATATTGAAGTCGCCAAGGATGAGGGTGGGGTGTCATCAGAGAGGAATACGGTGAGCCAGGATTCGAACTCAGAGAGAAAGGAGGAGCGGGGTTGGTGGGAGGAGAGGCCTCCGAAGGAGAGGGTGGCAGGGGTGACAGAGTTAGTGGGGGAGATCCAGGTTTCAGTTAAGTCGAGATGGTGAAGGGAATGAGAGAAGAAAGGGTCATGGATATAGGAGGCTTTATTAGCAGAGGAGCGACAGTTCCAGAGGGAACAGGAGAAAGGGAGTTGATCAGCGGGAAGTCAGGGAATGGGGATAAGATTATTTATTTATTTATTTATTTATTTTCTTACATTTATGAGTCGCCCCATATGCCTACGGCATCCCGGGGTGACGTACAATTAAAATTTATAAACCCTTTACTTTCATAAAAACATCAACAATTAAAACATCCAGGGATAAAGAAAAATATGAAATAAGGGCAGGGAGAATAAAAACAGTAACCCACTCTCCCCAAAGGCCTGGGCGAACATCCAGGTTTTACAAGCCTCCTGAAATGTTAGGAGGCTTGGGGCCAGGCGAGCTTCCTCCAGGAGACAATTCCAATGAGGCGGCCCAGCCACCGAGAATGCCCTCTCAATCGCGGTCCCCCGCTTAACACAGGGGACCTCCAGGAAGGCACCCCCGGCAGACCGAAGGAGCCACTCTGGGGTGTGGACGGTGAGGCGGTCCCTGAGTTATGAGGGGCCAAGACCGTGAAGGGCCTTATAGATCAATACCAATACCTTGAACCTGGCTCGGCACGCTATTGGCAACCAGTACAGAGTCCGGAGCACAGGTGTTATATGCTCCCGATGACCCGTCCCCATCAGGAGACGGGCCACCGCATTCTGCACTAGCTGCAGCCTCCAAACCAGGAAAAAAAGGCAGTCCCACATAGAGCGCGTTGCAGTAGTCCAGCCTCGAGGTGACAAAGGCATGGATGAGGGCGGCCAGGTCCGGCCTGGAGATGTATGAACGTAGCCTCCGCACCAGATACAACTGGCAGAAGGCGGCCTTCACCACCACTTCCACCTGTTGATCTAGGCGGAGGTCCAAGTCCAACACCACCCCCAGACTCCGAAACTGCAGAGCTACAGGAGGGCGAACCCCCCCAATCAGGGGGGCCAACACATCCCTCGCTCTCCCCACCACTATCACCTCTGTCTTATCGGGGTTCAGCTTCAGTCTGCTCTGCCACATCCATTCCGCCACGGCCGCCAAACACTGGGATAGCAACGAGACAGCAGGGACGTTGGAGAGAGAGGCTTAGTGGGAGGCAGGAGGAGAGGGGAAAGAAGTAGAGGATTAGTGGGAGGCAGGAGCAGAGGGGAGAGAAGTAGAGGGAGGAGCAGGTGAGAGGGAAGGAGGAGAGGAGAGGGGAGAGATAAGGACAGGCATCTTGGTGGTTCAGTTACAGAGGGGGAGAGGTGGGGTAGATCTTGCAGTTGTGGATGGATCTTGCAGGAGTGTGAAATATTCTCATGGCATGCGCTTACAGCCTTTTGGCTCACTGGTTGACGATGCTGGGGGAGGCATAGAGGCCAACCCCAGGAAGGTCGCGGCGTTCTCAGGTGATGATAACCGAGTCAGCTGGAAGAGTATGCAGATGAACTACAACCTCACCAGACCCTGGCTCACTAGTCGACAACACTGAGGGAGGCAGAGAGGCCAACTCCAGGAAGGTCGCGGCGTCCTCAGGCAATGACAGCCGAGGCAGCTGGGAGAGTATGCAGATGAACTGCAACCTCACCAGACCCTGTCATCAAGGACAGTCCCACATAGACCACATTGCAGTAATCTAGGCTCAAGGTGTTGAAAGCATGAATGACAGTGGTCAGATCTGAAGCAGAAAGAAAAGGTTGCAGCCTCCTCACAAGATGGATTTGGTGAAAAGCACTCCAGGCCACAGCTGCCACCAGATATTCCAGGTGCAGTAAGGGGTCCAAAAGCACTCCAAGGCTGCGAACCCTGGCAGAAAGGCCATGATCTGTTGCTGGGGCCAGTGAGTCCGGGGACCCCTGTGGCGGGGAACGCGGCTGTGGGAGCTAACATAGGGCCCCATGGAGGGGTGACCCACCCCCCAAGGGGGTGAGGCACCAGAAGCCCTGCAATTTATCTTCGCTCTGCGCCTGCAAATTCTAAGGCCGGCCCTGCATTAGAAATAAAGATCCCTATTATGGTTATAGCCTGGTACAGTGTCATACATAAAAGGGGCATGATACAAAACTAACATATATTAAATTGTGTCCTATTTTACTGATTTTAAAAATGTAGGGGAAGAGGAGTGTGATTCGTGACATATTTTGGGGAGCGGGGATCTGATAGCACATGTTCAATCCAGCATATCAGTTTTGGAGGGAAATTGTTTCAGCTCTCATATCACCCTTCCTTTGTTCACCTGATTATTTACACCAGGGCGTAAATTACATATAAGTGTATGTACTTTTCTTCAGTCAGGAGTAATACCCAGGAGGAACCAACCTTTATGTTGCTTTTAAGTAGAGCTGAAACTCGATTCTCATATTCTCGCTTTTCTCGATAAGAATCAGGTTTCTCAGCTCGTTCTTACAAACGAGAATCACCCGAGAATTGCCTGGATTCTCACAGAGCAAAGGTGAGAATCTCGAGAACAGCCCTCCCCCAGTACTTGCAAAAAAGCAGGGGGGCTTTTACTCACCTGGCTACCTCTCCATGTCCAGGGGTCACGCTCCCCACTCAGCTTCTCTGCGAGGGAATGGGGGCAGCCTCTGAGAAGGCAAAAAATATATATTTTTAAATCACTATGCATGCTCAAAATGACCACCGGGGACATTCTGAGCATATGCAGCCCTTTCCTAAAATGGTGCCGGCAAGCGGCTGGAGCCGTCCCCCTGAACTTGAAGAGGTAGCCAGGTGAGTAAAAGCCCCCCCCTTTTTTTTCAAGTACAGGGGGAGGGTTAGGGTGTTTTTCAAGATATCTCGCACAACCTTAAACTGTTCCCGAGATCTTCTTGAGATCTCGTTGCCGATACTAATTTCTCATGATATTCTTGCAAAAAAAAGCAGATTTAAAGTGAGTTAAGGGGCACGTACTTCAGAATAGCTGTTCATGTGATCAAGGCCAAAGCTAGAGAACACTCTGGTAATTATCATCTTGAATGAGAAGCTAGGTCCTACCCAAAAAAAAACCTTACTGAAAGTAAGAATCATCTATCTTTTCTTTCCATGTGGCTGAAATAATCTTTCTCTTGCTGAATCTCGATGCAGCTGATACTGAAACGCAGTCTGTACATCTTCCTTTGAAGAACCAGACGGCTGAGAGAGTCACCTTCCCAGGGCTTTTTCTGCACTTATGAGTAGATCAAAAGTAGTCATCAAGCGTCTCCCCACATTCTGTCTGCAGCAGATACACTCAGAGGTTATTCACTCTTGACACAGAAGTACTGTAAGTGAAAGCAAACTCTTGATGAATGTAGCTGTTTTAGTGGAAGGTTGTGGCAAGTTCTGTCTATCCCCCTCCCTTCAAACTCCTCCACACACTGCATCACTCAAGCGAATTGCTTAATTAACTTGACTTGGTCCAACTTCTACTACTCCTACCATGACCCTCCTCCTCCTTATTTCTCTCTAGTATGGTATAGGTTCTAAGGGTCAGGTTTGACTCACCCCACTCCTTCAGTGAACAACTTAAGTAGTTAGAAACATAGAATCTTAGGACTGGAAGAGGTCTCGAGGATCATCAGGGGTCTGCACCACGTAAAGATTAATGACCGAAGCCATCCACAACATATAACTTTCCAGCCTCTTCTTTAAATCTTCCAGTGAAAGAGATTCCACCACAACCTACCCTGGCATCTTGTTCCATTGTTGAATTGCTCTTACAGTTAGAAAGTACTTCCTAATATTGATTCTAAATCAATGGGGTCAATCCCATGCCCTGCAGAGTGTTGCATGGCGCATGTGCAAACCACGCGAACCTGCGGCACAGAGCGATGGTGCCTGCGCAAACCACATGGTTGCTCGTGGAGGACATGAGATCAACCCCAATGTTTCTGAAGCTTAAACCCATTGCGTCTTGTTTCTGCAACTTAAACTCATTGCATATTGTGGCAACAGGGAACAATTTTTCTCCATCCTCTTATCGGCAGTCATAGTATTTGGAAAAAAACTGTTATGTCCTTCCTTGAAGCACATTCTTCCACCATTAAAATCAATGGCAAAACTCTCATTGTCTTTCATGGTGATGGATTGCCCTGTTTTTCTGTTTGTCTTTTTTTCTCTCTCTCAGCTTAACATAACTTAGAATGATAGAATGTCAGGGCATCGAGGGACATCTAGTCCTACCCCCTGATTTTACCTTTACTCACATGACTTGTATTCTAAACTCTTTCAAGTCTTTGTTGCTCTGAATTAGGACCGGATCGGAGCAGCCCTTTCATCTTTACAAAGATTCTACCTGCTTTTGGAACACTGAATGGAGTTCCACCACAGATTTAAAAACCGTGCTGGTTCTCCGTACGTCATTCCAAATGCAAGTTGCTGCCGTCTAGGGCTGAAACAAGATCTTGCAAACGCAAGAAATCTCATCAAAATCCTGGTTCTCAGTTCATCCCAGATGAATTGAGAACTGGGGCTGTTTCACTAAGTTCTCAGTGTGTAAATGAAATGTTTAAAAAAGTCATTGCTCATGCGCAAAATGGCTGCTGGACTGTTTTGCAGCTTTTCGTATGCAGATGTAACTGCTCAAAGTGGCTCTGGGCAAGCAATAGCGAAACAGGCTTAATGGCCCTTGCTTAAATATCTTGCATGGTCCCTTTGTCTCAGGTTTCCCACCTTGGCAAACATGACGGTTGTTTTGCATCTCCACAGGTCTGTCTGGCAAGCGTTCCCCAAATACACATTCTCTGTATCTCTTTGCATTTCCTGTAGCTTGGTCACGTCACAGGTGTAATTTGAGTTTTACAGTTCTCAATTATAACATTACATACATGTGGAACCTTTTGCTTTACATATTTGCCAGACTTGTTGTCTACATGTAGGCCCATGTTACACATGTGTGCCCCTATGTTCCTCCATGACACACTGTCCAAGAATGTGAATAATACCCACGAATATAAAATCAAATATTTATTTCAACTCTAGTTTCTAAACACGTTTTTGGTTTCCAGTCGGTGCTTCTTATTTCTACTAATACTTCAGTCTAGAACCATTGGCTGCTCTGATTATGTACCCTAATTAACTGAGAGGAAGTACATTTAAAGTGACAGAGTGATTGGCAATGGGCATGTCAAGCTTTGTTTCCAAGGCAATGACATATCATTAGCACAGACATAAAATTATTCTGCTGCTAATAGCTTGCTACTCTGAAGCTTGATAGCAAAGAGTAATTTTTAAGGAAGTATGTTTGTTTTTAAGAATAGGATTTTCTTAGAAACCAACTCCCACTAGGCATCTATGTCCATTAGTTCATGTCCTCACTAATAGCCTGTCCTAGAGCTGAATTGCGTACACACAAAAATGGGTAAACCCATCAGAATTGCAATACTTGACCCAAGCTGATAACGTTGGGTGCTAATCAGTACTTGATTAGTGCCCAGTGGGCTACCTGATGTGCCAAAATACCAGATTTTGACTTGTCCCAACTTTCCAATTTGCAGTATCAATTTTCCAACTTGCAATACCAAATTTTCAATTTACCATCTGGATTCGTTTACTGATTTCCCATTCAGTACGGACTAGTAACTTTGTATGGTAATACCCAGTATTTTGGGGTAATCTAGTATCCTGTGAATACTCAGATAGCCCATTGGGCACCTGATACAGTACTCGAGGTTGTGGATATTACCTGCAGGTACAACTGTTTCAGCTCTCACCTCAAGAGCCCTGCCAATGCAAGACACAGGAAAGTTAATGCCAATGGAGCACTGTAAGGATCAGAGACAAAATCATTGCATAGGAGGGAGGTAATGAGCTGTTGACTAGATGTACAACTGGGCACCAGCAAAACCAGGCACCCTGTTGAATCTGGAGTGCCCAACTCAACCCGGCCATGATTGGTGCCCAAACGTGACTCAGCAGGCTACTCAACATCCTGGAAGTGTACTTTCCTGGACTTTCCGGAACACCCTGGAAAGGTGATCCTGACTCTTGCCTGTACCTGCATGGTACCAGAGGTGATCCAACCACCAACTGTTCCTCCTGGTGGCTGCTTCTCCCAGCCGCTGCTTGCCTGAGTTGGGTTCTTCCCACTCAGCCTTTCTGAGCAGGAGGGGGAAGGTGAGAAGGTCTCTCTTGCCAAGCCCACCTGAAAAAAGGCATTGCACTCACAAGCTGCATGCACCCCCGCTATGGAGACTGTGGCATGCCACACGCCCATTGATTTTTCAGCTGGAAGCCAAAGCTCAGGACACTGCTATAGTCCATTCTCCAAGATTTGTGTGATTTGGAAACTTACCAGCTTTCCCTATTTTTCGTTATTTTTCACAAATTGAATGGGTCAGTCCCAAGCCCCACATGTGGGGCTGTAGAGACAAGCACACCCCTGGGGGCTGTAGAGACAAAAAACTGCCAGCTAAGTGCCGGGGAAATGCTGAAATTGCCATAAATGTGCTGTGGAACTGCCAGAAAACTGTCATAAAATCCCCGGAAAGTGACAAAAACTGACAAAAAGTCCCAGAAAGTGACAAAAATGATTAAAAGTCCTGGATAGTAACAAAAAGTCACAGAAAGTGACAAAAATTAAGAAAAAATGTCAGAAGCACAGAATCACCGGAAACTGACAAAAGTACCAATAAACACTTGCAAGCACTCCCTGAAAGGTCAGTATCAGAACGGGAAATTTTGCTCCCATATCAGTCCTAGAGTGGGAGAGGCCTCCCCCCCCTCAACCTTTCTCTCTCTCTCCTCACACACACACACACACACACACACCCCTGCTGAGAAAAACAGAGTGGGAAGAACCCAGTTCAGCTGAGCAGCAGCTAGGAGGAGCAGTCAGGCGAGTGCATCAGCCAGGAGGAGGTGAGATCGGCATCCTGGAAAGTCCCCAAATCCAGGAAAGTTCACTTCTGAGATAGATTTTGAGGATGGAGGGGCAGCTGGGCACTCAATGGGTGGCGGGGTAACCTGTCAGGTGCCCAGTGCGGTGCCTGAAAGATGTGGGTATTACTCATGAGTACTAAGGCTGCTTTTAGATGAGTGGGTCACCGTTGTGCGACCCGCTCGCGCGATATTTCAATTACATGAGACGCCCGACGGGGATCAAGCACATGAAAGGCGGTCGCGCATTCTTTGCCAACTGTGAATTAAATACTTCGATTGTGAGGTATTTAATTCGACCATTACCTCACTTCCTTCAACCTTTCCCACCAACCCCCATCTTCTTCCCCAGCTCTACGCCCCTTCCATGATTTACAGGCTATTAACCCTTTTGACTTTGCTTCCTCCCTCTCACCCCTCCTCCCTCCTGTCTTCTCCTCCTCTTCCCCTGACACTGCCATCTCTTCTCTCAATGCCTCTCTCGCCACGGCCCTAGACTCTCTTGCCCCCCTTTCCTCCCGCCCCATTCGACCCCGAAACCCCCGTCCTTGGCTCACCCCTACTATCCGCTACCTCCGCTCCTGCACCCGGCTGCTGAACACCTCTGGCACAAATCCCGCTCCCACCCTGACTTCCTCCACTATAAATTCTCCCTCTCCTCCCTCTCTTCCGCTATCTCCCTGGCGAGGCAATACTACTATGCCTCCTGGGTTGAAACGTACTCTTGTGACACTCGCCTCCTCTTCTCCACCTTTGACTCTCTTCTCAAGCCTCCCTCCACCCTCTTCCCTTTCTCCTCAGGATCTCGCATCATTCTTCACCTCAAAGATTGGCAAGATCCGCCAGGACATTGTTTACCATCCGTCTCCTCTCCCTGCTTCCTCACCATCCCTCCCCCTCCCCCCTCTCCTCTCCTCCTTTCCTCCTGCCTCCCTTGAGGAATTCTCCTCTTTGCTCTCTTCCTCCAACCCCTCCACCTGCCTTCTTGACCCAGTCCCCTCCCGTCTCCTGACCTCCATTGCTTCCACTGTCCCCCCCCCCTTTTACATGTCATTAATCTCTCCCTCTCCACTGGCGCCTTCCCCTCCGCCTTCAAGCATGCTACTGTCTCTCCCATCCTCAAAAAGTCCACCCTCGACCCTTCTGATCCCTCTAGTTACTGGCCGGTCTCCCTCCTACCCTTCACCTCTAAGCTTCTGGAACGTGTTGTCTACTCCTGCTGCCTGGATCTCCTCTCTGACAACTCCTCCCTGGACCCTCTCCAATCTGGATTCCGCCCCCTTCACTTCACTGAAACTGCCCTTGCCAAGATCACCAATGATCTACTTGTTGCTAAATCTAAACGTCTTTACTCCATTCTTGTCCTCCTTGACTTGTCTGCTGCCTTTGAGACTGTCGACCACTCACTCCTACTGGACTCTCTCCACTCCCTAGGCTTCTGCGGCTCTGTCCTTGACTGGTTATCCTTCTACTTTTTGGACTGCTCCTTGAATGTATCTCTTCCCAATTCCCTCCCCCTCTCGGTTGGGGTTCCCCAAAGCTCTCTCCTGGACCCTCTTCTCTTCTCTATCTACACCCTGTCCCTTGGCAAACTCATTGCCTCCCACGGCTTGCAATATCACCTCTATGCTGATGACACTCAACTCTATCTCTCCACCCCCTCTCTCTCCCCTTCTGTCCAAGCTTGCCTCATCAACTGTCTCTCTGATATCTCCGCCTGGATGTCCCAACGTCAAGCTCAAGCTCAACATGCATAAGACTGAGCTCCTTATCTTTCCTCCCTTCCCTTCCTCTCCCTCTTCCATGTCCATCCTTATTGATGGGGTCACCAACTGCCCCGTTCTCCAAGCCCGTAGCTTGGGCTTCGTCTTTGACACTCACCTTTCCTTTAAACCTTACATTGACTCTGTTGCCAAGTCCTGTCACTTCGCCCTCCACAACATTGCTCGATTTGCCCCTTTCTCTCTGTCTCCTCAGCCAAAACCCTTGTTCACGTCATGGTCATCTCTCACCTTGACTACTGCAACCTCCTCCTTACTGACCTCCGCATCTCTCACCTGTCCCCCCTTATCTCCATCCAAAACTCCGCTGCTAGGGTCATCCACTCAGCCCGTCCCTTTGACCATGTGCAGCCTCTCCTCTCCTCACTTCGATAGCTCCCCCTTCCCATACGCATCCTTCACAAACTCCTCGTATTTACTTACAAATCCCTTCACAACCTGGCTCCCCCTTATCTCTCAGCCCTAGTTTCCTTACACACTCCTGCACGCACTCTCCGCTCCTCCTGTGCCCCCTCCCTCGCACTCTTATCTCCCCTGCTCCCCTAAGCGCCTTCGTCCCTTCTCCCTTGATGCCCCCCATGCCTGGAACTCCCTCCCTGCCCACATCCGCCTTTCCCCCTCTCTCTGCACCTTCAAATCCCTCCTCAAAACCCACCTCTTCCTCACCGCCTTTCCCGACGCCTGTTAGAACTTTCCTTTCACTATTTACTGTCTGCCCTCCCCGCAGACTCCTGCCTAACTACAAGCCAAGCACGTGCACCTGAGACTTTGCATCCACTTGATTATTATTTATCCCTTGTCTCTCCCTATGTCCCCTCTCTTTGTCTCCCCCCTCCGTGTCTATTAGATTGTAAGGCATAGGCAGGGACCGTGTCTATCTTATTGTTCTGTAAAGTGCCAGGTACACAGCTGGCGCTATACAAATGCTAATAAATAAAATAAATTTAATAATAATAATAATTAATTAATAAATAAATAAATAATTGAAGTGCTTGCTGCACCCCTATGCTGACATGGCAATTTGACTGAAGTGGAACAGACTGTCCATTCTATTCTGTTGGTAAAGACTAAGAGAACAAAATCCATAGGTATGTCAATAGGCACAATATGTTCTGCATGAGCGCGAGACCTGATGTTTCTGTCTTTCAGTTCAGCCCATTAGATCTCATGGGCAGGGAAAATAAAAGGGTGTTAATGTAGCCCTAATTTGCATGGATTTCCAAAACTGACATTTATTGAAATCCAGAGCACTGGATGGTGTGTTTACAATACTCTCTTTACCAAGCCTTTCATTAAATTGTTTTATTGGAACTTTCTTTACTTAAAAGAAGATGAAGAAAATGGAAATTTATAGACAAACATAAAGCAAATGCAGAGGTAATCAGAAGACTCCAGAAACAAACGAGGGGTGGAATGGGGGGTGGAGGAGGAGGATTTTGAAAAAAACTGAGCTGTTCATGTAAATAATATACAGCAGGATATTGACAGTGAGATTTGGTTTATTACAGAAGTTGCAGACAATTCTCTTCTGATAATATTAGGTCAGAGGAAATTAAAAGTAACTTAGAAAGGACAGTAAAAATGAAGTCATCCCTGGCTTTTAGAACTCATGCTCTACAATACTGGTGACTGAGTTTGACAGCTGGAAGGGATCTTAAAAACAGAGTCATGACAAATAGTGAATTTGTTATCTGTGGTTAATATCCACCATTCTGAATAGTCTGCCAATTATCTGGCTGTTAGCCGATTACCGCAACAGCTTACCAACAAACTGAATAACTGGATAATTTTGCAGTGGTTAACCAATTTGTCATATTACCCTCATTACATTACCACGTAACCGAATGTTACTGTTACTAGTCTGAAACCAGGTCGGAAGTGGGGCGGGGCAGGTAAAAAGGAAAGGATTGTGTGCAATATGGTAAATGGCCTGTATAGTAAATGTCAATGCGGTACACTAAATGTCAACCCCTCTTGTGTTCCAATCCCTCTATCAGGTTCATTAAGCTTTTCCTAATGCTCTCCACTTTTCAACATCTTTCTTAAAGCTATTTATTAATATAGCAGATTTCAATGTTCAAAGTGCTTTGCAATCCCTATCTAATTCACTCTCACTACAACTCTGTGAGGTAGGTCATTCCTATTCCTATCTGTAAAATGGGAAACTAGAGGACACTCTATGAAACTCATGGGTGGCAAGTTTAAAACAAATAAAAGAAAATATTTTTTCACTCAGCATATAATTGAGTTGTGGGATCTACTGCCAGAGGCTGTGGTAAGGACCAGTACTATAGCTGAGTTTAAACGAGTTTTGGACAAGTTTCTGGAAGTTAGGTCCATTAGCAGCTATTAGCCAGACAGGATCAGAGAACACGACAGGAGCTGGGGGGAAACAACAAGTAATGGATGTGGCAAAATGCAGTAAAGGGTCGCTATACAGCTGAGCCACCCACCTCACTGTGTTCATCCATATCTCTAACCTGAGGTCCCCACAGCTGGCAAACCCCAGAAAAACCTAGTTTTTGCTTCCACCACCTGGGTTCCAGAAATCAGAGGGGATTCACACAACCCAGGATATGTGAACCATAGAAGTTTATAAGCCCACAGCTTCCCAAGGCACCCTAGTTCCCTTTATCTGGTGTTCTCCCCCTTCCAGGAGGCAGAACCCTTGGAGCAACCCAGAGGTGGTTATCTTGGTCAAAAGCTGCCTTGGCTAAAAGAGCCAGAGGGGAATTCCTTTCTCCCTCTTTGGTACCTTCCAGGCGAAGGGAGGTGTTCTTTGCAGATAAACACACACACACACACACACAGAGTGGTGTTAATAATAGAAAAAGTGTAGGCTTTTTACTTATAAGGTTAAAAAGGTACAAAAAGGCATAAAAGGTAAGAAACAAAATAAGTAATTGAGTAAGCCCCAGAGTCCAGTTTGAGGGGTACGAGGACCCTTTTTGAATCTGCAACTGCTTAAACTGTACTGGTTCAGGCAGGCAATCTGGTGCATATAACTCCATGTACAGGTAACTTACATAGGGCTCAGTCCTTAGTTCCGATCTGGCAGAAGCCCAGATCTTGTAGATGTCAGAGCAGGCAGGAAGAGGCAAGCGAGCAAAGAAGGGGTTTAAGGTCCTATCCCCCTCTGCTGAGATTGGTCCATGGGAGGTCACCTGGTCTACGACCCGTTCCAAGGCAGGGAGGTCTCTGTCCCGCCATGTGGTGACAAACCAGTCACTCCAGTCAGGAATGTTAGGAGTGTGGCTAGGTTGCCATGTGCTCAGAAGAGAAAGGAGGGCAGGTCCCACCCTAACCAGGAATGCAACACTGTCCTGCTAGGGTCCCTCTAGAGGCAAAGGCAGGGGGCAAAAGGCTTTTTTCCACAATGGATCCCCCATTGTGATCTGTTGGGTGCTTCTCCCAAGCCACCATGATTGGCTACTGTCGGAGACAGGATGTTGGGCTAGATGGATCATTGGTCTGGCCCAGTATGGCACTTCTTATGTTCTTAAGGATGGGAGACTGAGATTTGCCTAAGGCTATAAAGCAAGACTATGCTTAAATGGAATTTGAACCCTGGTCTTCCAGTTCCAGGCATTTTATCTGCTAAGCTACATTGGCTGCTCATTAGCCAGTATATTAACTTTGGATGCAATCTTTGTGTTAGGGAAGTCATCAACAAAACACCTATTAACTTTAGCAGAACCAGGATTTTGTCTTTTGAGCACACCTTGAATCCAACTCTAAATTTATGACATATCCTTTCTCCCATCTGGATCAAGAACTGGACATCTCCTTCATTCTAAGGAACCAATAACTGGGGCAGAGTCAGGAATGGCTGTTCCTGGACTGTTGGTAAATCCCTACTTTGGGGAGCCTTGATGAACATTCGTCAGTATCTCCACATTCTATGGCCCTTTTTACATGGACAGCAGCCATGCATGAACACTCAGAAATCAGGATGTCAATGCATGGATACGTTTCAATTAAAATCTGCAGTGGATGGGTGTGTGTGTGTGTGTGTGTGTGCTCCCGTGAACACACATGCACACTCACCTCCACCCATCACACACGCATGGAGCAACCGGCGAAAACGGCAATTGCTCCATGCGTGTGTGATGGGTAGAGGTGGGTGGAGGTCGGTGTGCGCTGGTGCATGCCTGTATATACCCTCCCTCATCCGCACCCAGACTGGCACAAACGCTGACCAACAACAACCTTGTACCACAGCCCGTGTAAAAAGGGCCTATATCATTATCTTGCATTTTTTCATCAGTTTTCTTTAGTTCCATCATTTTTCGTCACTGTCTAGCATCTGCTTTGTCCTTTTAAGTTCAGCAAAGACAGTCCAAAGTGGCAAACAAGGTAGCAGAAAAAGTACCAACCAAAGTACGAGAAATACCAAAAGTATCAGAAATACCAAACAAAGGAATTCCCAAATGGAAACTGACAAAAGCAGAGAGAATGGTAAGTTTTCCACATTGTGCAGAAAGCGACAAAAGATCCGTGTCCGAAGGAAACAGCATTTGTGGTGATTCCTAGTTTCAGCCCTGCCATTTATATCACATGCGCTAAAAAAAAGTATAATTAGCTGAGACCACCAAAAAAGGAAACATGACCTTGATATATTTAAACTTGACCACAGGCTGCATGAGGATATTTTTCCAAGCAGAAGCAAAGGAAGTAAAGGTGACAAGCTGTGAAATGTCCACAGAACTGGCTGCCGGGTAATTATCAGAGTGAAAGGAACAGCCAGGGCTGGCTGTGGTGTCAGAGCTGAGCTGTAGGAAGGAAATTGGCACACTTATAAAAATGCACCTATATATATATATATATAAGGTACTGTGGAGCACCCACTGGGCATGTTTAAAGCTAATCTGTTCCTTTTATATATATGTCCAAGAAATATATTCCTTTCCTCTTTTTGCTGCTGGTTTCCTTGCTCTCTTTCATCTCTGTCTGTCTCTCTATACTACTGCACAGTATCCTCTGTAGTTGCTGTTGCTTTTCATATTTAAGCTAGAAGAGCAACTGGGCTCTGTTCAGAATTAAACAACTTGTTATTTCCAAACCTATTAAGAAAAGATAAATGGAGGTGGGAGGGCTGTTTGGAGTAAGACTTGGGTAATTCCAAAATTATGGAATTTTACAAGGTGAAATCTGGACCAAAGTCTATTAACAGAAAACTGTCACTTTCACTCCTGTGGTCAGGGATGATCAGGACAAGGGCTGAAATGAGATTTTGCAAAAACAGGAATTCCCATCGAAATCACAGTTCCCGATTGTAATAGGGCAAGGTCACACTGGTGTAAGTCCCTTCAGGAGCAGACCCCGGGCCCAAGATTAAGTATTCCAGGGGGAGTCAACTCCACAGTCCTTGCTCTTTAGGAACTATAGCTCAATGGTCACATTAATACTCTCTATCACAAGTATCTACAGTTCTCCACCATACATATAGTTCATATACAATCCATAGTTATTAGGGATGTATGAACGCGGTTCGGATGTTCGGAGTTCGGATCGAACTCAGTCTGTTCAGACGACCGAACCAAACGTCTAAACTGAACTCGAAAATGACCGAACAGTTCAGTCATGTTTGGGTGAGTTCAGATGAGTTTGGGTGCCAGAAAAACATGACTGGAAGGGGGAGGCAGCTGAGGAGCAGACTTCCTGACACCAGGGGTGGAGACCAGGGGTGGTCTCAGGGCCAAATGATACCGATACCGAAAAAAAATCTTCTAATTTGGTATCGATATCGGTACCAATAGCGCTATTTAAAATGTTCGACAATGTTCGGCCAAACCAAACTCCGCCAAACCAAACAACCGAACCCGAACTCAGTTTTCAAACCAAACAGCCGAACATCCGAACCGCGTTCTGTTCGCACATCCCTAATAGTGATCTATCTCAGCATAGGGAATTAGCATTCATCACTCATAGTCCATAACAGAAGTCAGCCCCCCCTCATGCCAGGAAAAAGCCCAACTCAGTCAGGCAACTGCTTCTGGCTGGCTACTCATGGTTCCTTGTCAAGCCCACAGTCTCTTAGGCTTGGCTTTGTCTCAAAGTACATAGGGTTCTTCAGTCTTCTCAGTTAGTCTGTTCAAGATCCTGAACAGCATAAAGAGCCTGACCCAGCCAGCTCAGGGCTGTCTTCTCCTACAGCTCAGCCTGGATTCAGGACCCTGGAGAGGTTTTCTGCAACTTCAGCAGGGTTCCTCTCCTCAAGACAGGCACTGGCTGCTCCAGGCTCACCCAATATAGGATTCAGCACCCTGGACAAGGTTCCTGCTGAACCTAGCTCTCAGCAGAACCCCTCTCAGATCTGCAGCCAAGCACAAACTTAACTCGCCTGGGTTTGTCTCCTCTTACATACCCTGAGGAGGGTGTGGCCAACCCTCCAGTGTTCCAGTTCTTAAAGAGCCAGTTCCTCTTTTCTATACTGAGCTCAGCCTAGACTTTTAGACCCTCCAAGCTGGCTCTGCCACAGCTCTACTCCCGCTGTTTCCACTTTAACACGCTCTCTCTCACCAGTGCCTGACCCTCAACTTGTCCAGTCTTCAGGCTGGCACTACCTGCACCTCTTAAAGGGGCAGCATTCCTCTCAAGCTGCACCTGCCATACCGATGCCATCTCTGTCAAATTGATCAACATGTTATTTCTTGATTTACCTTTGCTTACCAAGATTCTGTTTACTACTTTGCAATTTACTACTTTGCTGTTTACTGCTTTCCTATCAATTTCTAATTCCAAGAGGTAATACCAGTGCAGTATCACATTTCTTCTATCATCTCTGCACTCCATTTTCCTTTGTACTTCCTTGTCATTCGTTGGCTGGTACGCAGATTCCTTTACAAATTTGCAGTTCAATTGCAGATTGGTCAAAACAAAGAGAACAACATGCAACAACAATTTTGATTGGAGGGACTGGAATGGAGGCACTGTTTTTTAAAAACTGTGTGGGCAGGCAGGGGGAATGTTAAGGGGTGGACTAGTCATGCAGTGATTGGATCAGAAATGCAGAAGCAACGAAGAGACAGAAACCTGGAAGTAAAATGGTACCCACGACAACACAGTAAATGGTAAATGAACGGTACATGGTCAATGGAAAGTGGGTAAGTCAGGATGGTATCTTGCGGTATTGCAAGAGTGAAGAAATTGTATCCCTATCAAGAAATGGTCAGAAAATTGATCCCAGTCCCTGAGATAGTGAAATTACTTGAGAGTAATAATTTTGCTGCTCGTTTCAGCCCTTATCAGGACTAGGATTGGGGGTGGGGGAGTAAAACCATTTAATATGGCCTCCCTCATCCATGCCTTCGTCACCTCGCGGCTCGACTACTGTAACGCGCTCTACGTGGGGCTTCCCTTGTTCTTGGCCCGGAGGCTGCAGCTGGTGCAGAATGCGGCGGCCCGTCTTCTTACGGGGACGGGTCGCCGGGAGCACAT
>QEPC01006909.1:3748220-3762588 GCA_003113815.1 Sphenodon punctatus | reverse complement strand
GGGGGGGGGGGGGGGGGGCTCAGTCCCAGCAGCAGGGGAGCCTCCACTTTTTTGGGCAGGGCATCCCGCCCGAAGATCAGCTGACTGGTTAGCACACAGCTCTGGGAGCGCAGGATGGGGTCAAGGAGCCTGCCTGGCCCACGCGGCATGGGAGCCTCTTCTGTTTGTGGGGAGTACAACCCTGAGGATCCCAGGCAGCCAGCATGCTGCGCTGGGAGCTTGAGGGAGTCTAAGGAGTCCCCCTCCCCTGAGCAGAAGAGGTTCCTGTACGGCCCAGGCCAAGCCGGCTCCTTAGCTCCCCCACACCTGAACTCCCAACACTGTGCACTGACCAGCCAGCTGATCTTCGGACCAGCTCCCGCAACAGAATAGGCACCAACACTGCCCAGGCCATGATGTCCTCACTCCTTAGGCCCCCTGACCTCCTGAGGCAGCGTACTGCCCGGTCAGCTGATCTTTGGGCCGGGCACACTGCCTCCATAAGAAGCAGAGGCTCCTCTGCTGTCAGGATGGAATTTAAACTTCCACCAGTGCTCGCAGTGAGTTTAAACTTTATTTTATTTATTTAAATTTTTTTTATAAAATAGTTTGCTGTTTCTCATCAAGAATCACAATGAGACGCTGGTGGTTCTCCCTTCATTCTCAGTCCTCCGAGATTGATCGAGAACCTGGCTTCTCGACAAGAACAAAAAAACCCCACCAAAATGAACTTTCAGCCCTACTAATTACCATTCACTACCCCAGATTCCATTTTTTGATCAAATCTGGTTTCTTTGATCAGTCCAATGAAATATAGTGCTGTTTTTCAAATCAATCAGAATTTAGACTGCTATTTTCGGCACTGTACCATGCATGCACAAAATGGTACCCACAGTACTGCAAATGTGCAAATTGCTGCTGTTGCCATTTTGTTGTCCACTGACCACCATTTCATGCATGCACAGTACCTCGGACACGGTTTTGCCCACGCATGGTACCATGCCATAAATGATGGTCAACATTCTGATTGCCTTTCAGTATCCATGGAAATTTGCTGTGACAACAGATTTGTTAATTCCAAGCAGCCCTACCACAAACCTTAATGTGTAAACTCAGAGATACCATAGAGTATCTTCTGAGATACTCATGATTATCGATTAGGTTAGGACTGAAATGAGATTTCCCCAAAATGGAAAATCTCATCAAAATCGCAGTTTCCAACACCGTCTCAGTTGAATCAAGAACCTCTCGGTACTTAGTAATGTCTTTACCGACATTTCATTTCTTGATTTACTGACTTTACGCTTACCATGATCCTATTTACCACTTTGCTGTTTACTGCTTTGCCATAAACTACTTTGCCGTCCATTTCAAGTCCTAATGACACACAACTGCATTTCTTGCACTCCATTTTCCCTTCTACTTCCTTGTCACTCCGAGCTGTTCATAGGAGGGGCAGGATACAAATTGGAAAAAAAAAATTAAAAAATTGACTGGTATGCAGATTCCTTTACTAACCTGCAGTGCAATCCAATTGTAGATTGGTCAAAGCAAAGGGAACAACATAGAACAACAATTCTGATTGGAGACACTGAGGTGGATGATAAGGGGTACTGGGGGCAGGTTAAGGAGTCAGATGCTCGCACAGTGATTGGTATGTGGTAAGCCTTCAGGAAAGGGTGGGGTAAAAATGTAAATAAATAAATAAATATATAAATAATGAATGGTAAGCAGAAAGCCAACAACACAGCACAAGAGCGGCTCCTGCAACACAGCACAAGAGCCCAGAGCGGCTCCTGCGGTCCGCCGGGGGTGCCTTCCTGGAGGTCCCCCGTGTTAAGCGGGGGGCCACGATGGAGAGGGCATTCTCGGTGGTAGGGCCGTGGCTTTGGAACTCCCTTCCGGAGGAAGCTCGCCTGGCTCCTAGCCTATTAACATTCCGGCGTAGTTGTAAGACCTGGCTGTTCGCCCAGGCCTTTGGGAGGGAGGGGTAGGGGGAATGTTTTAGCTCCCCCACCTATTCATATTTATATTGGGTTTTTTTGCCCTGTTTAATATTTTAATATGATGTGAATTTTTTTTAAAAAAATTAACATTTTATTGTATGTTTTAATGTTGTAAGCCGCCCCGAGCTGCATGGCAGGAGGGGCGGGGTAGAAATTTATAAAATAAAATAAAATAAAATAAATATCTCGCGGTATTGCAAGAAACAAGAAATCTCACTGGCCATGATCCCAAACCCCCTGCATGTGGGATCCATGTCAGATGCAGGCAGGTCCCATGTAGGTCAATGCCCCTGCAATGGACTTGCACACTTGTTGCGTGTAGGTTGCGTGGGGCATGGGGTCAGCCCCACTGGGATTGAGAAATCATCAGGGAAACGATCTCCGTTCCCGATACGGCGAAATTACTTCCAAGTGAAAATTTTGCTGCTCCTTTCATCTGTACTAGGAATGTAATGTGTGAATAGGACTTGACTGACACTGAAGGTGTATTTCAAAATGGTCCCGTCTTCGTGAGTATTTTTGCCTTATGATTCTTTTGGTGTCCTCGAAGTAGCCAGAATCAAAGCGCATCTGCTGAATGTGGGGGGGCACTCTATAGTTTTTCAGGTAAGGCAACTAAAACCAGGGAGGGGAATAGACCAGGCACCAATAAGCAGGGAGCAGTGTGTAGAATACAACTGGACTTCCCTAACGCGGCTTGCCTTGGCTGCTTCTCAGCAATCCTTGCAGCCTGTGCCAAATTGCTGACAATCAGCACCTCGGGATTCCCACCATCCTACAGCTGCAAAACTGACTGCTAGAGCATCAAAGCAAACAGAGTCAGCATTTTAAGCCCTCCCAACTCGCAAGCAACTCCTTAGACTAGCATTTGTCATCCACATCACAAGTACAGCTCAAAACAATGGCCAGTGAGTTGGCATTACGGCATCCCCTTCCCCGGGCTAAAAAGAAGCATATAAGCACGGTAGGCAAATAGGAGAGGATCAAGGGTACCGCTCTGGTGAAAGGGCTGTAAATCACGCCACTGAAAAATGCAAGATAATTTAATACCCTTTGTGAACAGCAGTCTCCCTTGTAGCATTACTTAGCTGGTAATCTTGTTTCAAACAATGTCAGTAGGATGATTCAAAATCCTTTTAGATAATTGCTCCCACCCCCGCATCCATCTCTCTCTGTCTACTGACACCTGTCAAGAAAAAGAAAAAAAACCATGAAGGAAAACACGGGTCTTTAAATGGAATTTAAATACTGTTGATACCTTGCTTAACAATATTCTCTTGACTCTTTTTTAAGCACTTCTTTTCCATGACCTTCATGCATTTTTATAATAGCTAGAGAAACAGAACAATGCTTTATTGTTAAGGGTTCATCACTCACTTGGGCTGGAAATCTTTTTTATGCTTTCATTTACGGTGAAGCGTAAAGAGCTCTCGCGGCTTGGATAATATTAAATAATTTAACTCTGGTTTGATGGGAACGCCGTAGCGTGGCATGAGAAGTAGCCACACAACTGTTAACATCATCAACCATTTCCATGGCAGTACCAGCGAACGTGTTGAATGGCTGGGAGGGGGTCAGCTGGGCTTCCACAAGCATTTTTAACAAGGAGGGGCGTTAACCATTGGGACAGCTTGATCAGGGAAGTGGTAGACTCTCCAAACTCTGAAAGTCATTGAATTAGGAACCTTTCTGTATTATTATTTATTTAAATGTGTAGCACAGAATCACAGGCCCTTTTTCCACAGGCCATGGTGCGGGGGGGGGGGCAGTGTTTGCACCAGTTCATGTGCAGTGGGTGGGGGGAGGATGTAGACAGGCGCACACCGGCTCACACTGACCTCCACCCACCTCCATCCATCACACGTGCACGGAACACTCACCGTTTTCGCCGGTTGCACCATGATGCATGTGCGATGGGTGGAAGTGGGTGTGCATGCGTATTCGCGGGAGCACACATGCACACCCACCCACCTGCTGTGGATTTTGCACGAGATTCATTCACGCACCAACACCCAGATTTCTGGGTGTTCATGCGTAAGTGCCACCTGTGTAAAAAAGGCCAAAGAATAATAGAATCATAGAGATGGAAGGTACCATGAGGGTGATCAAATCCAGCCCACTGTTTGGTGCAGGATTTGCCATATCTAAATCAATCTAGATGTATGCTCATCCAGCCTCTTCTTATAAACTTCCAGTGAGCATGTTCCACTGTCTAACTGCCCTTACAGTCAGGAATTTTTGCCTAATGTTCAGTCTAAAGCTTCCTCGCTGCAGCTTGTACCCATGGCCTCTTGCTTATTTCTACCAACAACAGTTGGTCCAGTAAAAGATACCATTTGAACCACTTTGTCTCTCTGTCACTTGAGACCAACACCTGGCTGCCTCTAGTCTTCCGGGCCTGATTCAAGGTTTTGGTACTTACCTATAAAGCCCTAAACAGTCTAGGCCCCGCCTATCTGCGGGCTCTGGATCGACTCCTGCAGTCTGTCGGGAGCGCCCTTCTTGATGTCCCCCGCGTGGTCCAAGGGGTGGGGGGGCTACGATGGAGAGGACATTCTCGGTGGCTGCAACTAGTCTATGGAATTTCCTCCTGGCAGAGGCCTGGGTGGCCCCGGACCTCACCTCATTTCAACATCAGTGCATGTTCTGGCTGTTCTGCCAGACTTTTGGTGAGGGAGATGGGTGAAGGGCGGGTGGGGTGTGAGTTAGGGAGGTACGTTTTCTTTTCTGTATTTTATGCCATCCCCTTTGTTTTGTTTTATAAATTTTATATATGTTGTTTTTTAATGGTTATTTTTGGCGGTATATTTTGATGTTTGATGTTATATTAGTAAGCTGCCTCGAGCTGCACAAGCAGGGAAGGTGGGATAAAAATAATGGAAATTAATTAATTAATTAATTAATAAAAATAAATAAACACAGCAACTACACTCTATTTCTGGTTCATTGCCTCCCTTAGTCTTCTTTTCTCCAAGCTGAACATACCCAAATATAAGAAGCTGCCTAACTGATTCAGACCAATGGTCCATCTTAGCCCAGTACTGTCACAGCCTGACATGGCAGCAGGGTTTCAAATCCAACTCTCTGGGGTCTCTGCCAGAGACCTCATCCCGATGTGCTATTTGAGACCCTCCAGGATTCTCAGCAGGGGTCTCACCCAGGCTTGCTACTAAAGTTCCTGAATTGGAGATACCAGGGATTGAACTTGGGACCTTATACGTGCAAAGCATGCACTCTACCACCTGAGCCACAACCCACCCCCAAAGTCCTTCAACATCTCTTCAGATTATCTATGTCCCAAACCCTTTTATCATCTTTGTTCCTCTCCTCTGCACTCTCTCCAATTTTGTCTATGCCCTTCTGAAGACAGGGTGCCCAAAACAGACCACAGGACCGGGGTGGCCAAGAAGTATATCCCAATCAAGGATAGTGTACAGGCTAGTCCCCATTAGATCACAGCATGGGGAGGGAGACCAGGCCCCTGAAGAGCAAGACCAGCACCCCAATGAGTGTTCTGTGGAGGAGATAGGCTGGAGCTCCACCAGTGAAGTGCGGGAAACTGTCTCCAAAGGGGAGGACTCCTCTCCAACAGGGCCAGCCCTATCACAGGGTGGCCGCCAAGGGCCCCGCTCCTGGGGGCCCCCGCACTCGAGATCCCCAGCTCCCGGCCTGACAGTGGACGAGAGTTGAGGACCCCAAGTGTGGGACCCCTGGCCAACTCTGACTGTGACAGGCAGTGGAGGGGGTCAGCTCGAGTGAAAGAGAGGCAGAGGCCCTGCCTCTCCCGCACTCCGTGACCCCCCCTCCGCTGCTTGTCACACTCTCGGCCAGGGGAAATGAGGGAGGAAGAGGCAGAGGCCTGGCCTTTCCCTCATTTCCCCTGGCCGAGAGACTGACAGGCTGCAAGGGGTGGCACCCATGGAGTAAGGGAGAGGCGGGGCCTCTGATTCTTCCCTCACTTGCCCTGGAAGTGATGGGGAAGCAGGCAGAGGCCCGCCTCTCCCTCACGCCGCTGGTCTCCTCCGCTGCCTGGCTGTTTCGGCCAGGGGAAATGAGGGAGAGGCGGGGCCTCTGCCTCTCTCTCCCTCATTTCCCCTGGCCAAGACTGTCTGTGACAGGCAGCGGAGGGGGTGGCAGCGGAACTTCCACCCCACCTGAAGCTCCGAGCCCAGCGCGAGGCCTGAGATGACAATGATGGCTGACAGCGGCAGCAGCAGCAACAGCGGATCAGGTAGGTGATCCAATGACCGCTCAGGCTTGGGGATGGGCGAAGGGGAGTGCCCCTCCATCCATCCCTGAGCCCAGGTCTGGGTAGTGCGCCACCCCCTGATAGGGGAGCGCCCCCTGAGCTGGGGAGTGCCCCTAGGCCCACCGGCCGCTGGTGGCTTTGCTGCTGCCGGAACATAGGGGCCCCGCATTTCTTCCCTGCCCTGGGTCCTGCTTAGGCTAAGGCCGGCCCTGCTCTCCACTCCTGAGACCGGTTGCTTAGGTGCCCTAGAGCAGGGAGCCAGAAGGAGGGGTCTTGGTCTGGAGCACTAGAGTCAGCAGTAGGTCACCTGAGGTAAATGCCCAGATCAAGTGGATCACATGACAATGTGTCTGACCATCCCTAGATAAGGAAGTTCCAGAGTTGTGGAGTAGCTACTGAGAACACCTCGCTGTGTCACTTAGCTGTATGGATTTGACATGTTGATGGAATATGCAAGAGGGCACCCCCACTGGGACCACATATTTTCTCCTCTAGGTTGTAAGGAAATAATGGACCATTATGATTATCTAGAGTCTAGCTCAGGGATGGGAAACCTTTTCCCTGCTGGGGGCCACTTTAAAAATTAATACAATCTCCAAGGACCACATAGAGGTTGGGAACAGGTTTTTAAAGGGTGCGTCCAGGAAGGGAAGGGTACAGATCTATGGATCTGTCCCATGGATCTCTCCCTGGTCCTTGTGTACTGCATGTCTTCATCCCTGCTCCCTTCCCCTGAGCTCACTCTTTCAGTGTTTGGGGGTAGGACCTTGATCCAGAGGCCCGCTCTAGGGGTGTGCACTTCATTTTTGTTATTTCGATAACGAAAATGAAATTTTGAGGGGGTTTTGTTGTTATTACAATAACAAAAATGAAAACAATACAATTTTGTTTTTATTATAATAATTTTTATTACAATTTTATTACAAAAATTACAAAATGAAAACAATAACATTTTGTTTTTATTACAAAAATTTTGTTGTTATTACAATAACAAAAATGAAAACAATAACATTTTGGTTTTCGTTATCAGTTTCGTAATTGATATTGGTATCGGTATCACACGAAACCAAACATTTTGTTTTCAGTTTTGTTTCCATTTTTGTCAGCGTGTGGCGGCGGGGGCCTTGTGTATGGGGGCGGGCTATGAGATGCAGTCTACTGGCATTTCTGCCACTGGCAGTGCTGGCACCTCTATCAAACACACACACACACACACACAGCCCCACACACACAGACGCTGATGAAAATGGAAACGAAACCAAAACCAAAGTTTTTTGTTTCATTCGATACCGATTCCAATACCAATAACGACACTGATAACGAAAAACAAAATTTTGTTATTAATTAAAATGTATAACTTCCGTTTTTAATAACAAAAACAAAAAACGATAATGACATAGGTCCCTGGTGCACACCTCTAGGAACTGAGAAGGGGCCAAATAAAAACTAGTCATTGGCCACATTTGGCCAGGGCCTGAGAGAATTAGATCTTGGCTGACTTCCTGCATAACATAGGACACAGAATTACATTCGGACATTTCTGCATTGGACACATGATTTTTTGGTTGAGTGGTTCTCATACTTTTTAGATTGAACCCCATTTCTCTTGTCTGTGCACTTGTTGCCCCACCCTGCTACAAGCACATACATACACAGTGGGGCCAATCCAAATCACTGTGGCTCCTGCGCATACGAGTGACTTCCACGTGGCACCATGTGACAGAAATGTCAGTGCGCACAGTTTCCGCACTGGTGTGCGTGTATGTCTGCACGCGGGATCCACAGGACTTGGGATCGGCCCCCCTGTCTCTCTTCCTCTTTGCAGTCCTGAACTTGTCTCCAATCTTACTCATCTTTCTCCCTTGCTCTCCTGCTCCTCATTCCCCCTTTACCTCTCCTGCTAATGTAACCCCCTTAGCTCGGAGCTGCTGAGATGTGTAGATTTCCAAAATGGCACCAGCTCAGCCATGTCTGGATCATCCATTTAAATTGGTGGGTGCAGCACCAATCAGAACGTATGTTACCAGGGTGGGTGGAGTCATTATTTGCTGCTGGGCACTGTAAATAAGCTAGTGCTGGGGGAAGAGGCACCATATTGTCATGTTTTGAAGACTGGATACTACAGACTCTTATGCAGGAAGGCCCCAGAGTTATGGGAACTTCGGCCACATCAGCAGACACCTTTGAGCTATACTGTAGCCCTTTGTAAAATGGGGATAATAAACACATCTGTTTCACAGGGTACGGGGGGAGAAGTGAGAGAATTAAATCAAACCCTCAAATGCTTCAAGTTCTCCAAGGACAGCTGATGTTCAAGCTGGGAACACTGCAATTTTATTAGTCTCACAGAGAGTGAATTATTGTGTTTTCCACACTTTCTGATTCCCTTTCCTTTTTAAAAATAATAATAATAATAATAATTTTCTTCAGGGGAAAAAAAAAAGGTGTTTATTGCACATTTTTAAGCATTACAAAAAATAAAAAAATTTAAAAATGTGCAGGCCTGCTCAAACCTGCCAGACTCTGCTCCTGGCACGCCGCCTGCGTCACAAAACTGACAATCCACCTCCATCCTGATCTGCGTTGGCAACAACCCTGGCCTGCTTGTTCCCTGGCTCTCTCCTGAGCTGAACTTGCCAATGGCGCAGAATTCTGCCAGGCCGGGTGGTTTCTGTGATGTAGAGAAGAATGGATTACATTTGTCCCATTTTCCTTTCTCTGACACTCTCAGATGACAATGAATTTATGCTGGGCCACTTTCCTCTTCTATTAATCTTTGTCATGAGAATGAGGTATCAAAAACTGGTAATGACTCATACAGTCTGGGAAAGATAATGTTAACCTACTTTGACTTTATCACTGTTCTGTAATTGGGCATGCTGGCCATTTCCATTCACTCTGCTTTTGGCCTCACTGGCACGAAAGGAGCATGGTTGCATTTTTCAAACCTGGGTGAGTGACATTACTTAGATCTTATCATACAGCCTGATTTATTTTATTTTTTTATTTTTTTTCTTCTTCAGAAGTACTGACACTGACAGTCCACACCCTGAGGCCGATCCCAAGCCCTGTGGATCCTGCGTGCGCATGCGCATAGTTACGGTTTCTGTGGGGCACAATGTGCCCACAATAGAGATCCGTGTGGTTTGTGCACGGCTGTGCACACGCTTGGAATCGGGGCTCATGGGCTACAATCCTCAAATCAATTACTCCTAGAGCTCAAACGACGACCCTAAAAAATTGGTATACCTGTCAATTTCTGGTACCCAAAGCGACTCAAAAATGTCAGGTTACCAATCAGACCCAATTTTGACCATATTTGAATACCCGATGTCCCGGAATTCTGATCCAAATTTTTCAGTTTCCAGTCCTGATTTTTCAGCTTCCAGTCCCAACTTTTGGTTTTCCGTCCCAACTTACCAATCAGTAACCAGATTTTTTTTTAAAATGATTAAAAGAAATCAAATTTTAGGGTATCCAAGTACCTGTTTGGTAATTGGGTAGCCCATCAAATACCCAGCAGAATAATCAAAAATGAGGGTATTACCCATGAGTACCAAATTAGGTACCATTTCAGCTCTAAATACTCCAGAATAGCCTCAGTGATTTCAATAGTACTGCTCTGGAGTCCCTGTTTGAGGACCATAACCATGATTGAGAGTCAGAGCAATCTAAGAGATAAGGTGCTGGACTTAGGAGACCAACAAGGATCAATCTCATCTTAGCCATGAATTCACAGGGTGGCCTTGGTCAGACAAGTCACTCCACCCGATCTCAAACCCTGCAGATCCTGCGCATGCGCTAGGCATGCAGGATTCACGTGGCTCCATTTGCCCGCAATAGGGATCCGTGTGATGTGCGTGCAGCTCCGCATGCACACAGCTGCGTGGAGTTTGGGATCGGGCTTACCGTCTCTCAGCCTCAGTTCTTCATCTGACAAATGGGAATGTATGCATCCTTGTCTCACCCTATGGCCTCCTCTTCCTTGTCCATCCCAGCTCATAAACCCCCTGGGACAGAGACCTGTCTCTAATTACAACTGTTCAGCTCCAGGTACATTCCTGGTGCTGGATTGATAATAATTTAATTTATTGTACTGGCCATAGCCATGACAAACAGGTTAGGATTAATAATAATATTAATATTACATGAACACTTAAAAGCCCAACTAAAACATATGCCCATCCCAGTTAATAAACCCCAGAGATGGTTCTTTTCCATGTTCCTTTTCAAGATGGCGCCACAGCAGTGCAGCTTGCTGACACTGCTACCACCATCTTGGAAAGGTCTGAGCATGACCAGAAGGGGCCATTTAGCCCTTCTGAGCGTGTCTAGTTTTTTTTCTTTTTTTAAACTTACCCAGTCCGGAGGAATCCACACGTTGCCAGAGCCCCTCCAGAGGCTGAGTACTCTACTCCTGAGCCCCCACTAGACCCCACCCCTTTAGCACCTCATCCCTGAGCCCCCAGTAGGCCCGTGCCCGCCCTTTCCTGGCCCTCACTGGCCTATTCTCTCCCTGGCCAACGGGAGCCATGGAAGGGGGAGCAGGTGCCTAGTGCCAGCCTCCGACCCCCTTCCCTACACTCAGCCAAGGATTTTCCAAGTTCCAATGTTTTAGGGGGTATTCCTCAAAACTTCAGAACTCGGAAAACCAAGTCGAGTACCTCGATACTTGATGTTTACTAAGGAAAACCAAGGGCCAAGTTTCAGCACTAGATAATATAGACATAAAGAGAGTTTTATGTCTATATCATCATTTGGATATCCATGAGAGAAAATACACTCCTGATATATTTATAGGCACTCAAAGTTAATTGATTATTAGTAAGTTGTTGTCCTTTTTCAATTCAACACCATTTTTTGTTAATTTTAAGTGAGTGATACTTTCTTAGTATAATTTGTTTAACTTTGTGTGCGTATGTGTGTGTATACACATAGACAGACAGTGCCCCCAAGGGGGAGGGGACACCAGAGAATCGTGTGTGTGTGTGTGTGTGTGTACACACACCATTTTTTGTTAATTCTGAGTGAGTGATACTTTCTTAGTATAATTTTTTTAACTTTGTGTGCATGTATGTGCGTGTGTGTGTGTATATATACATAGACGGACAATGCCCCCAAGTGGGAGGGACCACCAGAGATGTGTGTGTATGTATGTGTGTGTGTGTCCACACACATACACACACACACACACTCACACACACACAAGTCTCTGGTGGTCCCTCTCCCTTGGGGGCACTGTCTGTGAGGCCCTAAAGGTGGTCATGTCTGGGGACCCACTGGGAAGAGTGGGGGCCCAATGTCCTGCACTGGTGAAAAAGTATATGAGTCTTTTAAATGATTTTCAAAGGTGTGTGTGATTATAGACAGAGAGAGAGAGAGAGAGAGACAGACAGACAGACACACACACTCCTTTGAAAATCATTTAAAAGACTCATATAGTATATACTCTGCCAATATTTCTTCATCAGGGCAGGACATTGGGCCCCCACTCTTCCCAGTGAGTCCCCAAACATGGCCCGCTTAGGGTCCCACAGACAGTGCCCCCAACGGGGAGGGGCCACCGGATACTCCACATTTTATCTTTGTCCTGGGTCCTGTTGTTAGTCTCTCCCCCTTCAACAGCTATTTAAGCACTGCTGATCCCACAGGACGTCTGTCTACTAGGCGGCCTGTCAGTAACATCTGAGGCATGAGGGCGGACATTTTACATTTTGTGACAGCAACTCCCAGCATATAGAAAACTTCACTTGAGATCTTATTTACTAGAAAGCCAGGTGCATTAGTCTTTAATCTGCCAGAACTTGTCTTCAGTTCCAATTTCGCCTAAGCAGAGCCTCTGCGGTGTTTTCGCCATGAAAATTAGATATTGTCAAGCCTAAGATAGCTCGTAAATTAAACAACAGGAATCTCTACATAATGGTGAGGGGAAGAATGTGTTAAAGAAGTACAAATATATGATCTGCATACTCGGAATAATTTGAACTGCTTTGTATCACTCCTGTTAAGAATATAAAATCTATATTGCCCTCATTAATGGCTTCAAAGCCCAAGAAGAGAGACTGAAAGCCAGTGGAGCAGGGCAATCTTTTTACAGTGGAATCAATTAAATATACGTTGCACTTTTAAAATGCACCACTTCACTTTAAGGAGCTTAAGGTGTGAATAACAAGGCCATAAAACGTTAATAACTATAATAACTATAGCTTCTATGATATTTTTAACTGCGCAGAACTGTACTGTGACAAGCAACAATAAAAAGCACTTGCTGAAATGACTTAGATTAGGGGGGGGTTGAGTGGTTTTTATGGCAAAAGCTGTGATCTTTCCCCTCTTAGCTTGAAGGGAACCTGGTGTCCACTTAAAGGTATACAGTCAGGCCTGTTTTTAGATGTCGAAGCTTTCAAAAGTCTGGGTTCAGTAAATTCCCACAGGGCGGATTTAGATGCTCATCCCACCCACCCCTGACCAGAAGTCGCCTGGGCACCATTGTAAAGAGCAGCACCGTGCGACGCCTGCACATTTTGAGACTCAGACTTGTAAAATGACGATAGCCGAGGTCTTAAAAGTCCAGGTCTAAAAACATTTTAAAAATTGTATATGTATAAAATTATTTAATACCCCACCCCTCCTGCTCCAAGCAACCCAGGGCGGCTTACAATATTAAAACATAAAATCAATAAAACCATAAAATACAATAAAAGGGGAAGGCACAAAACCAAACCACCCCCTCCCCCCCATCCCACCCTACACCCATTCTCCCTCACCAAAAGCCAGGCAGAACAGCCAGGTTTTACAGATACGACAGAAGGAGGGGAGATCCAGGGCCTCCACCAAGAGGGAGTTCCACAGCCTAGGTGTGGCCACCAACAATGCCCTCTCCATAGTGGGCCCCCCGGAACACATGGGGGACCTCAAGAAGGACACCCCCAGCAGACCGCAGAGCGCAGAGAGTAAGGCGGTCCCGCAAGTAAGTTGGTCCAAGGCCGTATAAGGCTTTATAGCTCACAACCAAAACATGCGGGAGTCATGCGATGCTACAACAGCACTTGGGCAACTTCTGATCGGGGGATGAGCGTCTAACTCTCTCCTGCGGAGTTTACCAAAGCCAGGCATTTGAAGTCTGGGGAAAAGCTGTAATGTCTAAAAAACTGCCCTGGGAGTCTTCAAAGCAACACCCCAGTAGAACCTGTAAAGAGCTCAGGGTGTGAGATGTTCGGGATGTGGGAGCAGCGGTACGGATTGAGTGGGGCAAAGAATCAGGATTGGGGCAAGGCTGGGAATTGGAATCCAAGCATCAGAAATCAAGGCATTGTTCAGAGACAATGTACGGAACCACAGCCAGAGGTCAAGCCAGGGAACTGAGAAGGAAAACCAGGTTAGGAGAACAAGAGCAGGACAAAGTATTTATTTATTTATTTATTTATTTAAAAGCATTTTTTAGCCACCCCCCTCATGCCTACGACATCTCGGGGCGGCTTACAACAATGCAATAACATTTTTTAAAATTTTTTGTAAAGCCATCAACAAAGAAATTTAAAAACAATCCCCTCCAACACCCCCCCCCCACACACACACACACAATATCCCCAACTACCCAACCCTCCCCTCCTCCCCTCCGAAGGCCTGGGCGAACACCCAGGTCTTGCAGACTCGATGGAACACCAGCGGACCTGGGGCCAGGTGGGCTTCCTCCGGGAGAGAGTTCCAGAGTCGCAGCCCAGCCACTGAGAAAGCAATCTCCGATGTGGCCCCCCGTCTCACCTAGGGGACCTCCATATGAACACCTTGAATCTGGCTCAGTACGCTATAGGCAGCCAGTGCAGAGCACGGAGCACTGGTGTTATGTGCTCCCGTGCCCAGTCCCCATAAGGAGATGGGCCGCCGCATTCTGCACCAGCTGCAGCCTCCGAACCAGAAACAAGGGAATCCCCATGTAGAGCGCATTGCAGTAGTCCAGCCTCAAAGTGATGAAGGCATGGATAAGGGTGGCCAGGTCGGGCCTGGAAACGTATGGGCACAGACTACGCACCAAATACAGCTGGCGGAAGGCAGTCTTGGCCACCGCCTCCACCTGCCAATCCAGCCGGAGACCCGAGTCCAACACCACCCCCAGACTCCGAACCTGCTGGGC
>QEPC01006909.1:3690360-3747782 GCA_003113815.1 Sphenodon punctatus | reverse complement strand
AACCCATGGTCCACGGTGTCAAAAGCAGCTGAGAGATCTAGCAGGATCAGAAATGTTGAACATCCTGCATCCATCTCCTGGCAGAGATCAGCTACCATGGCCACCAACGCCGTCTCAGTACCATAGCCGGGGCAGAACCCAGATTGAAAAGGGTCAAGGAAACCGATGTTGTCCAAATGCACCTGGATCTGCAGTGCCACTGCCCATTCAATAACCTTCCCTAAAAAGGGAAGTTTAGAGATAGGTAGCTGGCGAGTGCGTCCACATCCAGAGATGGCTTCTTCAGCAGGGGGCGCACCACAGCCTCCTTGAGATTGGGCGACAGCCTCCCCTGCCGAAGGGACGCGTTCACTACCCTCACCAGCACCGACCCCAAAGTCTCCCAGGAGGCTTTCACCAACCAGGACAAGCACAGATCTAATTCACAACTGGTGGCCCTAACAGACCCCAGGACATTCACTGCATCAGCTGGCGTCACTTCCTGAAACTCATCCCAGAAAGTTCGACTGGACAGTGCCTCCATAACCTCATGCTCCTCGCCTACTGCTTCCAATCCAGTGTCAAAGTTACTCTGGATCTGAGCGATCTTGTCTGCGAAGTAGGTGGCAAACTCCTCACAGCGGGCCTTGGACAAGTCCCCGTCTAGGCGGAGGGAGGCCAGATTGACCAGCCCCCACACCACCCGGAACAGCTCCGCTGGACACGACTTCGCAGACGCTATGAAGGCAGCAAGGAACTCCTTCCTTGCTGTCCTCACAGCCTCAACATAGGACCACAAATGGGTCCTATGGAGAAGTCGGTCAGATTCAGAGCGAGTCTGACGCCAGCATCGCTCTAGCCTCCTACCTACCTGTTTCATACACCGCAGCCCCTCAGTAAACCAAAAATAAGAGCATGGGGAGGTTCAGGAACAAGAGCAGAGCAAGATCCAGGAAGGAGAGCAAGGCAGAAACAGGAAATGGATCCGATTGTTGTTCTGCCCACCTTCCTGCAGCTGCCAGCCAGTTAGCCTTAGATGTTGACAGGCAGCCAATCAGGAAACTGGGAAGTGAGGAACAAGGCTGGGGTTTGGAGACCTATCTGGAGGCTAGGGGGCATGGCCTAACTGAAGTAAGGAGGGCTCCAGGACCCAAGCCCAGGAGTGATGGTGGTTCTGGGGACCTGGCCACTACCCACAAGCTGCTGGTTTGCAGCTCAGTCGTCAAAAGAGGGCTGAAATGAATATCCAAAGCAAATACTAAACTCAACAAATTTGGTCTCTTCAAAGTCCTTTAAACAATGGGGGTAAGAAGTGCTAATCACTTCCTCTTTTGTTTCCTGATGTAGATAATTCATTTTGCTTATTTTATTTCACAATTTTGAATACTTTGTTACTCCCTTCAATTTGCTTTGGTATTTTGGTTTTGATACTTCATTCATGCGGTACAATTCAGCATTTTTGTTGCACAGTCGTATGATTGTGCAAAGAGTCATAGTGCAACAGCACCGTTGTGCATGTGCAACACTATTGGTTATGCAATAGCACGCAACAGTGCCAAATAAAGTAGGGAAAATAAACAAAATATACAAAGTATCAAAGTAATTTAAGTAAATGAAACAGATTGATGAATGGTCCCATGGGCCCCTAAGACAGAGGGAGCCACCCATTTCGAAGCTACCCCACTATTGCTGTTGTTCTAACAAGGGCTGGATCCAGTTCCTACCCCCAAGCACGGAAAGACTGAGGGCAAGGGAAGGGAGGAGAGAGGAGGGCATGCACGCACAGATAGGGGACAGATCCATGGCACAGAACGACGATTGGACCCTCCTCTTTCTGAGCACAACCCTTGAGGATCCCCATCCCCAACTCCAATATGGCCTTGGAGCTTGTAGTAATTTTCAAAGTGGCCCCTGTGAGAAAAAGGGTTCCTCACCCTGGTGTGGCTCAAGTTAATGTAGTGTTCTGTGAGGCTCTTTTGTCAAGGGCAATGTCTGATTCTTGCAATGAGTACAAATTTATTTTAGAGAGTTGTCTAGAGGCCCAGTTAAGAGGGCGCAGGTACTGTACAGACGCGTAGTGAAAGACAATGTGTCAACTTTGAAGTGATTAGAGCCTACATTGGCAAATCAGACAAAGGACAGGAAGACAACAGAGAAAGTAAAAAAAAAACACTTGAATTCTGATTCACGCCATTTGAGAACTTGTGATTTTTGGTTCAAGTTTGACTTTGGTTTGGGTTTAACTACTTTTGCAAGCTTAGTTTTGTTTGACTGACTTTGTTTGACTTCAGCTTCAGTTAACTGACTTTGTCTAGTTCAGTTACTTTTACTATTGTTTAGGGGTGGGTCGAATTCACTGTTCTGGTTCCACAGAAATTTTCTGCAAAATCATAATTACGGTCGAACAAAATTTCCAATCAGATTCCCATCAAATGATTTGCTCATGCACAAAATGGCTGCAACCAAAACAGACAAAAAATGTGATTGATTCCTGAAAAACGGAATCAGAATGTTTGTTCATTCTGCGTTTCACCAGAATGACTGAACGACCGGATTCTGTCAGAAATGGAATCCAGTTGAAAATGAAATTGTACCCCAACTACGGTTACGTAATTTTTATTGGTTGTGAGTAATTTCGCCATCTCAGGAACCAGGATTGATTGATTTTCCCAATCATTCCCCAATATGATGCGATTTCTCAATTCTCAAAATACTGTGAGATACTGTCCTGATTTACTAACTTCCTGTTTACCATTTAACACATATTGTTACTTTACCACTTACCACATTGCTGAGGTAACTGTTTTACTTCCAGGTTTCTTTCTATTAGTTTTCTACTGTTTCTGAGCCAATCAATGTGTGAATAGCCCATCCCTTAACTTCCCTTCGGCCTGCCAAATCACAGTTTAAAAAAAAACAAAAAAAAACAGTGCCTCCATTCCAGTGCCTCCTATAAGAATGATGTTATTCCTTTTGCTTTGACAACCATATTGCAGATGTGTAAAGCAAACTGCACACCAGCCAAAGAGTGACAAGAACGTGCAAGGGAGAATGGAGTGCAGAGAAAAGAAATGCAGTATTGCATCATTATTACTTCTTGGGATTTGAAATGAATGGCAAAGCAGTAAACGGAAAAGCAGTAAACGGAAAAGCAGTAAATGGGATTCCAGTAAGCCCATTATTGATAAATCAGGAAACAAAAATTAAATCAAGACATTGGTAAGTGTCAAGAGATTCTCAATACGACCAAGACCATACCGGGAACTGTGATTTCAACGGTAATCCCCATTTTTGCAGAATTTCATTTCAGCCCTACTCAAAACCAACAAAATCCTCGTGTGTGTGTGTGTGTGAGAGAGAGAGAGAGAGAGAGAGTCATTGGCTTCGGGTCAAGGCACCCAGCACCCGAATGGCCAAGGAGTTGCCAGGAAGCTTCTTGGGCCTTTGTCAGAAGCCAAGCCCAGGTCAGTAGCCAGTAGGTCAGTTCAAGTTATTAGCAAACTGAGGAGTGGTCCCAGGGTGTGGTCAGTTTGTGGTCTGGCCAAGTTCCAGGAGGTCCAATGTCAGCGTCAGAGCCATGGGATTAGCAAAGTCAAAGTCACATGGGCTAAAGCAGGGTCAATTCCGGAGAGTCGGCCTGGGAACAGCAAGGTTGGGGCAAGGCACAAGGATGCAGCAGGTCTGGAGCTGAGGCCAGTAACACCCTCATGCACCTTTTCAGCTGTAGATCAGCCCATGGGAGACAGGGGCATGGCGCTTGGCTCATGGAAGGGCCCAATACCCTGGGAGAGCAGCTATGGGAGTGGGGGTGCTGAGGTCAATGTAGCTACATTGCAGGCAGAGCAACCAGTGTTCAAGCTTGGCGGGGCCTAATAGCATGTTTGTGCTAGATCAAATGAGTGAATGACAAAAATTTATGCAGACTTCACAAATGCAGCCAAAAATTCAAATTGGCAAAATTAACTATATTCAAATTTTGAACACAAACATTTGCTCCAGATTCAGAATTTGGGGGTTTTGACACCCTTTCCAAGTGCCCAAGCCACAGATTCATGCTGCAATATAACCTGCACAGTTATTGCCTTCATACAAGAACAAAACCAAAAAAAGCAAGACATTTGTTTATGCTTTCTATTCCACGATGCTGCTTGGATGAAGCAATTCTATAAAGCAGGGACGTAGCTACTGTGTTGTTTGATGGGGTTCTCGTCCTCCCTAGCCCTTAGGATCCAGACAGACTGGTCCCTGTAAAAACACAACTTCTTTAATGGCTTCCCTTTTAGACCTTAACAATTAAACCCAGGATACTCAAACTGTGTTCTAGCAACCTAGCTGGAGTGCTTATACAATTACAGATTACTACACAGCTATCATATGTGTAGGCTGAGCCCGGGAGGCCCGCCCCACATGCACCATCTGAACACACATTATACCTAAGCCAGGTGCCCCTAGCTGGTGCAGCAAGGGACCCATTCCACCATCTGTATCAGGGCCCATTCTGACCTAGTGATGGCCCTACTATAAAGCTTTATCAGATGATTGGAACTGGAAGAGCAGCCTCACTGGAGGTATCACTCTTGCTAATAACAAAGAATGTGCTAGCCTTGTCACCTAACACCTATTCATGATTTTAATTTGGTGATTTGCTTCTTATTTTTGTTTGAGACATTATGACAGAAGGGCGAGGGGGTGGTGTTTGAATTTTTCTTTTTTTCTGGTTGCTCCCAAAAGCCCTACATGACTGTCCCTGCCTACAGCAAGAAGAACAAATGGTGGAACAGAAGGCAATTTACAAATGTAATCATCCACTGCTTTAGAGAGCATGATATGAGTAGTTAAAAAAAATAAAATTGCATGCATCATTCTTAAAGAAATGCTGAGTCGTGTTAACAGCTTGCAAGACACGCCGTCCTAAACAAACACAGTGCTACGGAGCGTCTTGCTTGAAGCCAAAGAGAATGACAAGAATCAGACCTTCAGATTGGAACTGTTTTGTTGGTCAGAGAAGAACTTAGGCTGACTAGTCCCCCCACCATGCCCCACTAAAGTGGAAAGGTTTAACAAATATTGTACCCATAGGTTGGGTAGCCTATCAAGTACCCAATTGGTAGTTGGTAACCAAAACTGAGATGGGCACCCTAGTACCTAAAATACCAGGCACTACCATTGCCCAGTTACTGTTTTTCCATTTTACCATTTCTGACTTACCATGTTACCATTTTAGTGTCTTTCCACCATGGAACAATCATTAGATGTACATAAAAATGGTAAACTGATAATCCATAAAATGGCTCAAATGAAATAATGGTAACTTGGTTATGGAAAACTGGTAACTGAGTAATGGTAATGATAATCCAGTAATTTGTGTAACTTTGCTAGGCACTGAATGGGTACTGTTTAGTACGTGATCCACCCAAAACAATTTGGATATCACAATTTTGATAGTTATACCTTTGTTTGTAGGTACCCATTTCATCTCTACCTCCTGCTTTCTCTTTGGATGAAGGGAACCCTTATGAAAAATGAATGTGAACAGAGACCCAGTGCTTAGGTGATTATTTTTATTTAAATGACAAAAACAACATCTAGGCCTGTCTGTGAATCTTTCATGACAATGTAAAGAAAGTTGGGTCTGCTGTTTTAACAGAAACAAAACTTTGTCTCTAATCTTTCATGAGAGGCACATGACATTATAACTTTCTATGTCCGTTTTTACATGGACGGCCCCACCCACTGCCGGGTGTTCCGGTAGGTGTGCGGTGGTGCAGGGGGGGGGACGTCCGTGCAAATGGGCCAGCAGTGGGTGGGGGGAATGGGTGTGAGCTGGGTGTGCACCTGTGTAAACACCACAGGCCGTGAGTGTTTGTGCATGTGCACTGCTGGCGCACATCCATCTACACCCATCACCCACCACTGGAAAACTGGAAGAGGCCCCATGGGTGAAGATGGGTGGAGGTGTGTGTGTGTGTGTGTCCGTATGAAAGGACACCCACTACGCAAGCACACCCATCCCCCCATTCATCCCCATTCATGTAAAAACAGCCTATAATTTAACTCAGACTAATGCTGGTATCAAACCAGCATTAGTGAAGGGCAGAGCCTTGGATTCACAAGAAATCGCATCAAGAAGCTTAGTTTGTGATACTTCCCACAGTCTTTATTAGACTCCTCTTCTGATCTGGACTCAAAAGCATTCAGTGGGTTGGCAATTTGCTGGGTACATATGTGAGTGTGTGGCAGGCTGCTGTGGGTAAATCTTTATAAAGCTCACACCCACAAGGTAAGCAGAATCCTGTCACTGGCCATCGGAGGCCCAGCTGGAGGTAATAAGCTCAGTTGCAGGTGGTTGAGGATCAGGTAATCAAATGCTGGGTATAAAAAGAGCAGGGCTCCCCAGCTTTAGGAAAGGAGTAGCTGAGAGGTGAAGTTGGCTTTAGTGGGGCTGATCCCAAGCCCCGCACATCTCACCTGTGCGCGGATGAGTGCCGTTTCTGCATGGCACTATGTGCCAACAAGGGCGGTGAAGGCGCTTTCCATGCAGGGGTGCATGCGCATGTCTACGCACGGAACCTACAGGGCTTGGAATCGGCACCACCAGGCTAAAGCTCACCTGGAGTCTTCCCTGTTACCTTTGTCTAACACTTAGTAGAAAAGATGGAAACAAAGTACTTCAGGTGATATCTTTTATTGGACCAACTGTAGCTGGTGAGATTATCTAAGCTTTTTACTCAAGTAAGGGCCCTGTGTGGCCCAAAACCTTCTTCCATGCCTGAGGAACAGTCCTCTATGGCCCCAAAGCTTGCATAATCTCACCAACTACAGTTGGGCCAATAAAAAATATCACATGAACTACTTTGGGTGTCTTTAGGCATAACGTCAACACATGTCTGAATGTGTGTTTTGACCTTGATATGAACACCGGTTTGGCCCTGTTTTTACCATGTGGCACTGCTTAGACACACAGCCCATCTTGGGGCAAATCAGTGTTTTGCTCACCACTCAATCTCAGCACACAAGTGCTGCCGACTCGTTCCCCGTGTTGTACCCTCTAACACGCCAGACGATATCATTAGAAACAACACTGGTCGCATGTCAGCCGGAACACACAAATTGTCCTTGTGATGCAATGGTGTTCAAACAGATGTTCAAAGTGGCCAAATTGGTGTTGGGATTGTTATGGTACTTACACACAACAGCCAAACACATGCTTAGGGGTTTTGACACCTCATCTTTGTTATGACTAAAGATGCCCATAGTCTCCATCTCTTGCATTTGGGACCAACAAAACAACCACCCACTCTCTCTAGACTTAGAAAAAGAGGCAGGGTAGCACCTTAGAGGCTGGTAAAAAGAGAGGCAGGAAGCTGGTCATTACCTGTGAAAGCATATGCCTCTCTTTACCTGTTAGTTTCTAAGATGCCACCCTGCCTCTTCTTTCAATGACTTCAGATGAACATAGGGTTGGTTCAGAAAAGCCATTCCAGTTCTGTAGAGGTTTTCCATGAAATCAGAAATGCTTACATAAATTCTGGCCAGAATTCCAAAATAATTTTTCAGTCAGAATGCTATCTGGACTCCTTTGTGCATGTGCCAAAGGCCTTTTTTGTTTTTTGGTCAGTCCAATTGGAACTTGGACCAAACTGTTGTTCAGAATAAGAATCAGAACTGGGAGAAAAGTTCAGTTTCAGACCTGGATTAAAAGGTTTACCATTTTATACTTAGAGAGTAAGTACTTCAGGGCAGGGACCATTTAAAAAATATATATTGTTACACATTTGAATTAGGAATGTGCAAACGCGGTTCAGATGCTCGGAGTTCGGACCAAACTCAGTCCGTTCGGACAACCGAACCAAACGACCGAACCCGAACCAACCTCGATCCAAACTCGGAAACGACCCAATAGTTTGGCCGCATTTGGATCAAGTTCAGATGAGTTCGGGCGGCAAAAACGTGACTGGGGGGGACACCTGCAGAGCAGACTTCTTGGTACCAGGAGTGGAGAGGCTTGGAGTAGCAGCCAGCCTGCCCAATCACCATCCCTTTTTTCCTCAGACCACTGGCTTTGCGGTCTGCGATTGGACATGGGGGACATGGGGTTAGGCTGCACAGAGCCAATGGGGCTTGTGGTAAGCCGGGCACAGCAAGTAACAAAAGTCATTGTTGCCCTCCCCCCTTCCAACACCTTCTGAGCTAGCCACTTTTCCTGACAGCAGGCATTTTCAGAAGTCTCCCTCTCCCAGCAGTTTGTGTTCCTATTCCTAATCCATTGCCATCCTCCTCCTATTTCACCCATCCCACACATTTACATCCCTAGTTTCATTTATTTATTTTTTAACCCTCCCTGTGTTCTTTCTCCCTACCCTCCATTGAATCCTCCCCTCCTCCCTGTATATATTCCATCCCTGATTCCCTTCCCCTGTTTTTGGATTTATTTAGAGTAGGATTAGATTGATTTAGGTTTCATTTCAGGTTTGTACTCCTNTAGATAGATAGATAGATAGATAGATAGATAGATAGATAGATAAACCAAAACACTTTACAGTTTAAAAAAACGTTAAATGCACAACAGTTTTTAAAACTAAAAACTTTTCTCTTCAAAAACATCACAAAATCATTTTTACTCTAGCTTAAACTCCAAAAAACATACAAATTCATTACAATTACATTTTTTAAAAATTCAACTCCATACATTGCAACAAGATATAAACGCCAAAAAACATGGAAATTATTTCAGAATTTGAGGAATATTTAATATTTTATCCACATCAGCATAAATGTAATATATGTACTTAATTCCTTACCATACATACTTTTATTCATTTTTATCAATAACTAAACTTTCACATTTTTTTATTATTAAACTTTTATTTATTGTCATAATTCGACAATGAACAATTTTAAGTGCATTAACTCTGGTTCTACAGAACTGCAAACCATACCGATATCGATACTGATACCGAAAATAAAAACTTTGAAATTGGTATCAGTATCGATATCAACAATAACGAAAACATCTTTGCCAGCCTATCTGAGTGCCCTGCCTTCCCTACTGCCTCTCTTGCCACACTGCCTGTCTGCCTGCCCTGTGGGCAAAGCTCAAAGCCTGCCTCAGTCTGCCTGCCTTCTGCTCATTCCACGCTGCCTGTCTGCCCGCCCTGTAGGCAAAGCTCGAACCCTGCTCCAGCCTGCCTGCCTCTCACACCACTGGCCTGGCAATCCCGCTGCTGCTGTCTGCTCGTCCATGGGTGTTCTGCCCAAGCAATCCTGCTGCTGCCACCTGCTGCTGTATGGGAGCTCTTCCCTTGCAAATCCTATCATCCTGGTTCCGTGGGTGCTGCACACAGGCAAATCCTGCTGCTGCCATCTCTGCTGTTCCATGGGTTCTGTGCCCTGGTAATCCAATGTCTGCTGCTGCTGCCAATGCTGCCTATGCTGTCTGTGCCAAGGGCTCTTCTGCCAGGCAATCCAATGTCTGCTACTGTTTGTCCACATGATTCAACACCGGGCAAGGCTTGACCAATTAGCAGTAGAGCTTCTTTAGTTCTGTTGAATATGAGCCAAGCCTGCAATGCCCGGGCAACCAGGAATGCCAAGCGCCAAGCTCTGCTTCCCGATCTCTGCTGCTGCTGTCGCTGGGTCTCCGATGACCTGCAATGCCACCATGGGCACCCCCAGGGGCCAAACACAGAGCCTGCCTGCCCAGGCAACCCGGGGTGCCAAGCGCCAAGCCTTCCCAGTCTCTGCTGCTGCTGCTGAGTCTCTGACAGCCTGCCATGCCCCCACGGGCACCCCTGGGGGTCCCTGGAGTGCCCCAAGTCTCATGGTGGGTCCGAACTCCACCAAATGTTCAACCAAACCAAACCAAATGACCGAACCCAAACTCAGTCCCAAACGGAATGACCGAAACCTAACTCAGTTTCCGAACCGAACGACCGAACAGCCAAACATCCAAACCCCGTTCTGTTCGCACATCCCTAATTTGAATGGCACATAGCCTATGCCCATGACTGGGAAGGGGGGGGGGGCAGAATCATGAAATCCCCACCTTGTCTGATTTTATGGGATTAATTTCAGCTGATTTCACTTGCTGATTCAAAGGATGTTCTTGGGGCTGTTAGAGCCACCTCTTGCAAACTGGACCCATGCCCATCCTGACTGGGTAAGGCCTGCCAGGAGACATTGGGACCATTGCTGGCAGGTGTGGTCAGTGCCTCCCTTTGGGAGAGCGGGATGCTGAGCTGTCTCAATGAGGTGGTGGTTTGGCCCCTGCTCAAAAAGCCATCTTTGGATGTTGACTCCCTCGCCAGTTATCAGCCTGTCTCTAACCTTCCCTTTTTAGGTAAGGTTATTGAACGGGTAGTGACTTGGCAGCTACAGGAGCATCTGGACCGACTCAGTTTTCTAGATCCCTCACAGTTCGGCTTTCGTCTTGGCTATGGCACTGAGACTGCACTTGTGACCTTGGTCGATGACCTTCACTGGAAGTAAGATCAGGGTCATTCGACACTGTTGATTCTGTTAGATCTATCAGCTGCTTTTGATACCGTTGACCACGAGTTGTTGGTGACTCGTCTGAGGAACCGAGCCAGGGTGGGCGGGACTGTTCTTGAATGGTTCCATTCATTCCTCACCAGAACTCAGCAAGGGGTGCTCAGGGAATATTTTTCATCTCCCCGAGACCTCTCATGTGGAGTCCGGCAGGATTCTATCTTGTCCCCTCTCCTGTTCAACATTTATATGCAGCTGTTGGGCGAGGTCATCCGGAGCTCTGGAGTTCAGTGTCATCAATATGCTGATGACACCCAACTCTATCTCTCCTTTTCGTCGAACCCAGGCCCTGCAGTCTCGGTTCTCACACAATGTCTGGTGGCTGTGGGAGACTGGATGAGGGCAAGTCGACTGAGGCTGAAACCCGACAAAATGGAGGTGATACTAATGGGGAAGGAGGTGGATGTGGCATCCTCCATCATTGATGGGGTCCGCCCTCCACTGGTTCGTCAGGTTAGGAGCCTGGGAGTGCTCCATGACTTGCAGTTCCACCTAGATGCCCAGGTTGGGGCTGTAGCGAGGAGCACTTTCTTCCAATTACATCTGGTGTGATGGCTTTGGCCATATATCTCAGACTCTGACCTGACCACTATCATTCATGCTTTCATTACCTCAAGATTGGACTATTATAACACACTCTATGTGGGGTAGCCCATGGTGATGGCTCGGAGACTGAAGCTGGTGCAGAATGCGGCAGCCCACTTCCTTACAGGGACAGGCTGCTGGGAGCACATTACACTGGTGCTCCGTTCTCTGCACTGACTGCCTATAGTCTTCCAGGCCCGACTCAAGGTGCTGGGTCTTACGTATAAAGCCCTACATGGCTTGGGCCCCATTTCCCTCACTCCCTGTGCCCTTGATCGGCCCCTGAGGTCATCCGAAAATGCCCTTCTTGAGGTCTCCCAGGTATCCCCGGGGCTACTATGGAGAGGGCATTCTCAGTAGCCGCTCCGTGGCTGTGGGAACTCCCTCCCAGCTGAGCTCTGGGTGGCCCCAGATCTTCCCTCCGTCCAGCATCAATGTAAGACTTGGCTGTTCCTCCAGGCGTTTGGGTGAGGGTGGATTTTATTATTTTTGTTTGGGGGAGTTAAGTTGGGGTTTTATATATTTTGTATATTTTATGGGTTTTTTATATTTCTCCCCAATTGTGGGGAAGTTATGCTCCCTTCTTTTTATCCCCGTTTTATCTCCTTTTTGTATTGTTTTATGATAGATTTTGTATATGTGTTTTTATCTTGTAAGCCGCCCCAGTCTGCCTTGGCAGGAGGGGTGGGGTAATAAATGTTTTTTAAATAAATAAATAAATATGCCATAAACTGACCACTGAAGGGAAGTTAGATAAGAAGACCAGCATTAGGCATTCCTGTTATGCCGGGCCTAATGACCACTGAAGTTTCAAAGCACCGTGTGATGTTAAAGAGAGTATTTGCCGCAATGCAGGCACAGCGGGTCAAGCTAAATCCGCCACGTCAGCCTTTAGCAACTTTGAATAGCCTGTTTTTTATTGCTTTATATGGCTGGACTTTGCACATTATTTTACTGTGGTTTGTGTGCCTTACATAAACGAACACCCCCAGACTGCGGTCTGTAATACACCTCATTAAGCTTCAAGGATAGGGACTCCTTATTCGGAAGTAATTGACTTTATACTGTAAAGATATCACAAGGTTTGGTGTTTCTTTAATGGGAAGAGGCACAATTACTCTTGTCCTTAGGGCTAATCACTCATTATAGAGGAAACTGGATGGATCCAATAACTGGATCTGGAGCACTGTGCCTCCTACTGCTAGATCACCAGTTAAAAGCCTTCCTTGCATCAGAACGAAAGTACTGACCAGTGACGGAAGATTTGTCACTTATGGGAGATTAGAGCTGACTCCAGCACTCCTTTTGTTTGCAAGTATTATTCATATTTTTGGGTAGCCCATTGAGAAACACTATAATATCTGTGACCAAAATGGGGTCCTCACTTATCCATTTCTGGGGGTGTTCCACTTTGCTTCTTCTTTTTTTTCTTTTCTGTTTGGTTTCTGTCAGGATCCCAAATGTGGGGTTATTATCAGGCCAGTGTAAGACTGACCAAAATCAAAGGTTAATGTGGGGTCTTCAGCTGTGGAGGTATCAGGTTCATGGAGGCAGCAAGAGGCCTAGTTGAAAGGCCAGGCAAGGGTTGAATGAACACCAAGAGATCTGAGGAGTGTCAGTTCTTGGGATCAAGGACCAGGAATACTCACTCATGGGCAGGGATTGTGCGTAGGACAAGTCTCAGGTGGTCATTCAATCCTAACAGGGTCCACAATAAGGCAGGAAGCAGGAGGAGGTGAGGGTCTTTGTTTTAGCTGAAGCAAGTACCCGCTGTGTAAACCCATTGAAATGTTGGTACTCAATTCAAACTGCCACCTCCAAGTACTAATCAGCATGCCCAATGGATTACCCAATGTCCCAATTTAATGGCTTCTGGTCCCCAAATACTGAATTCCGGTACCATGGTTTTTTTTCAGTATCCATCCTGATTTTTTTAGATTACCATCCCGTTTTTCACTATTTTCCTGTACTATTTTACCAACTGGTGAATCGGTAACAGTAATTCCCAATTTTCCAGATAACTGGGTACCCAATCAGCACTTGGGTAGCCCGTTGCGTGCCAGATATGGCAACAGAAATTGCAGGTATTATCCGTGGATAATCAATCAGCTTCCTGTTTCAGCTCTAGTCTCTACCTCAGGGATGGGGAACCTCAGACCCGGGGGCCAAATGCAACTCTCAACAAGTTTTTATGAGGCCCCTTTCCAGTGCCTGCATCTGGCCCCTGGATCCATTCTCTACCCCCAAGCACTGAAAAACTGAACTCAGGATAATGGGACAGAGAGGAGGGGATGCACACAAGGGTAGGGGACAGATCCATGATCTGGGCTTTCCTTTTCTTGAATACACCAATGAAGCACCCCTGCCTCCAACTTGTGGCCCTCAGCGCCCGTATTAATTTTCAATGTGGCTCCCAGGACGGGAAAAGATCCCACCCACCTCCCACCCCAGCTCTGTCTGGTTGTTCTGGACCATTGTCTTGATCTGAATTAGGAAGTTATATAAGGATGCCTGGCCAATCAAGGTGCAGGTCAAGGGTGGGGGGCATGGAGTCAGGCTTTGCAAGAGTCCACAGGTCTGCAAGGCTATTATTTCACGAAAGAAACCTAGTGGCTGGGTAGATCCCATTCCTGCCTGTGTCTCTGAAGGACAAAGTTTTGAAGCTCATGGTTCTCTTGGGTCTGGACAGATTGATCATTGATAATAGCACAAAGGCTTACCTCTTTATAGTGAAAGGCAGCTGAATTTATCGTCGGTTTTATAATACTAGCAACATGCCTGGTGCTGAACAGCCATGACAAGAGACAGGCCTCTGCCGTGATAGGCTTACATTTTAGCACTCGTCACACCATTTTGAATGGTCAAAGGAAAACAAGCCAATAAGCGTGGCTTGTCTTGTCCAAATAAGCTCTGACTGTTGGAGAATAAGCTCCACCTCCTCACACACACATCCCTCCCAAATTTTCATTGCCCCACACACCAGAAGGAAGACACTTTACACTGTGTTGGGCATTTAATGGCCGTTCTCTTTAATCAAATTCATTTATCCTATTCAATTCACATTTCACTGAGGACTTGACCCTCCTGGATCCAGCAATAACGACATAAACAACATAAACTGAGGGTGGCTTGTCGTTCACAGGTAGCATCCTCGCTAAACTAACTAAGTTCCTAAATCCCCTGGCCACATGGCCTACTGTGGAGGATGTGGGTCATGTGATCTGAGGTAGTAGGGGAGGGGCTACCCGGGGCTGCCTTGTAATAACATAGGTAGTTATGTACCATCCCTCCCTTCCTGAAGTTCCTGGGCTGCCGGCCAACTTCTCAAGCCATGCTCTTGCTTTTGCCGTCCACTCCAGCCTCATCCCTCAGGGGGAATGCCTTCTGTTAAAAGTTTAACTCCTGAGCTTAACTCCCAACTGCTGAACCCCTGAAAGAGTGCGACAAATTCTATTCGCACCACTACCTCCATGTGAAGTAAGCCAATTCCATGAAATAAGAACACTGTGAGGAAGGCGAAACACTCCTGGGTGCCGGCCAGTCTGCCCCCAGCAGAATTTTTTTTCCTTCCCAGCCCCTTTGAACAGGCAACCAACCATGCCCACAGTGCCATCATAGAGGGTGCAAGGGGGGGTTGCGTCCACTTCTTGGCTGCTCCGTGCCCAAACTGATGGTGGAGCAACCTCCACAAAATGGCACCGACCTCCAAGTCCCACCGCGTGAGACCCAGTTCGTGCCCTTTCTCCTGTTGCCATGGCAACCATGGGAGCAGCATGTGGGCCCTTGCATTGCACGCCCACAGGAAGGGAAAAAATTCCTTCTCGGCCCCTTTGAATGAGCGACCAGCTATGGCCACAGTGCCATCATAAAGGGTGGGTGGGAGGATGCATCTGCTCTGCTTCTTGGCTTTTCTGCGCCCAAACCGATGGCAGAGCAGACTCCACAAAATGTTGCCAGCTTCCAGGTCACGCCTCACATGACCTGGTTTGGGCCCTTTCTTCTGTTGCCATGGCAACCATGGGAGCAGCGCGTGGGCCCTTGCACTGCAAACATGCCGCCAAAGCAGCCCCCAACTGTCCTCCTTATTAATTATTATTATTATTATTATTATTATTAACATTTATATAGCACCAGTCATGTGACCTGGTGCTGTACAGAACACAGAAATAGACGCGGTCCCTACCTGTGGCTTAGAATCTAAAAGACAAGGAGGGGGAGACAGGGAGAGGGGACAGTGGGAGAGACAGGGGAGAAGACAAACATTCAAGTGGGTGCGAAGACTCAGGTGCGTGTGCTTGGCTTGGTTACAATCGGGTTTGTTGCAGCAGTCTGCAGAGGAGGGCAGACAGTAGGTATATGGGAATGTCTATCAGGGATTGGGAAAGGTGGCGAGGAAAAGGTGGGTCTTGAGGAGGGATTTGAAGGAGCGGAGGGAGGGGGGAAAGCGGATGTGGGCAGGGAGGGAGTTCCAGGCATGGGGGGGCAGCGAGGGAGAAGGGTCGAAGGCGATTAGGTGAGCAGGAGAAACGAGGGAGAGTGAGGGAGGGAACAGAGGAAGAGCAGAGAGCGCGTGCAGGAGTACGTAGGGAGATTAGGTCCAAGAGGTAAGGGGGAGCTTGGTCGTGGTGTGTTTTGAACGTGAATACCATGAGTTTAAACAGGATACATTCAGGAAGGGGGAGCCCGTGAAGAGAGAAGAGGAGAGAGACTGCACATGGTCAAAGCGACGGGCAGAGTGAATGACCTTGGCAGTGGGGTTTTGGATTGCAATAAGGGGGGACAGGTGAGAGTGAGGGAGGCCAGCAAGGAGGAGGTTGCAGTAATCGAGGCAAGAGATAACCATGGCATGAACAAGGGTTTTGGCCGAGAAGGTAAAGAAAACGGGCGGATCCAAGCAATGTTATGGAGGGTGAATCGGCAGGATTTGGCAACAGAGTCAATGTAAGGTTTAAAGGAGAGGTGCATATCAAAGATAAAGCCCAAGCTACGGGCTTCGAGAACAGGATGGATGGTGACTCCATCGATGCAGATATACAGGTTAGAGGGAGAGGAAGAGGAGGGAAGAAAAATGAGGAGTTCGGTCTTGACCATGTTGAGCTTGAGTTGATGTTGGGCCATCGAGGCGGAGATATCAGAGAGGCAGTTGACGAGGTGCGAGTGGACAGAAGAGGAGAGAGAGGGGGTAGAAAGATAGAGTTGGGTGTCATCAGCATAGAGATGATATTGGAATCCATGGGAAGCAATAATTTTGCCAAGGGACAGGGTGTAAATAGAGAAGAGGAGAGAGCCAAGGACAGAGCCATGGGGAACCACAACCAAAAGGGGGAGGGAGGAAGAGGTCGACCCAAGGAGCAAGACTTTAAAGGAGCGGTCAGAGAGGTAGGAGGAGAACCAGTCAAGGACAGAGCCATGGAAGCCCAAAGAGTAAAGCGAGTCCAATAGGAGCGAGTGGTCGACAGTGTCAAAGGCAGCAGAGAGATCAAGGAGGACAAGAATGGAGTAGTGGCGCTTAGATTTAGCGCCAAGTAGATCATTGGTGATCTTGGCCAGGGTGGTTTCAGTAGAGTGGAGGGGGCGGAAGTCAGATTGGAGAGGGTCCAGGGAGGAGTTGGCAGAGAGGAGATCCAGGCAGCGGGAGTAGACGACACATTCCAGAAGCTTTGAGGCAAAGGGAAGGAGGGAGACTGGCCAGTAACTAGAGGGGTCAGATGGGTCTATGGTGGGCTTTTTGAGGATGGGGGAGACAGTGGCATGCTTTAAAGCAGAGGGGAAGGAGCCTGTGGAAAGGGAGAGATTGATGACATGTAGAAGTGAGGGGGCGACAGTGGGAGCAATAGAGGTCAGGAGGCGGAAGGGGATTGGGTCAAGGGGGCAGGTGGCGGGGTTGGATGAAGAGAGCAGAGCGGAGATTTCCTCGAGAGAGGCAGGAGGGAAGGATGTGAGGAGAGAGGGGAGAGGGAGAGGGGTGGTACGGGAGCAGGAGGAGGAGGTGAGTGGGAGGCAATGTCCCGGCGGATCTTGTCAATCTTTGAGGTGAAGAATGATGCAAGATCCTGAGCAGCAAGGGAAGAGGGCGGAGGAGGGCAGGGGGGTTTAAGAAGTGAGTTGAAAGTAGAGAAGAGGCGGCGAGGGTTGCGAGAGAAAGATTCAATCCTAGAGGCATAACAGCATTGTCTAGCATTGTCCTTCCTTTAACTGTGGGGGACGTGGTGCAGGGGAGGGGGCTTGAATAAGGAGGGGCTGACATCTCCTGCATGCCATTCCACTTAGTTCCTTGTCATTCCATCATCTCTCACATTGTCCTCTCAAGGGTTTTTCCTGGGAGTCAACCAGGAAAGAGGGTTCTGAGGCTTGAATACCAATTTTTGTTTATGTTTAAAAACAAGATTGCATGGTCACCCAGGACCCACTCCTCCGACCACCCATATGAAGGTGGGGCAGGGGAATGCCCACTCCCGTGAGGCACACACTACCCAGCCATGGCCACTCCTGGCACACTGCCGAGAAAACTGGAGTGCACCATGTGGAGAAAGCCCAAAAAGCGTAAGGCAATGGGTGCCCATGCATCTCCCGCTCGTATGGACTGGAGCAGCCATGCCATCCACAACAGCAGACAGGTCCCCCACTCGTAGGCAGGGGACACAACCTTTGCAAGCCACAGGAACTAGCTGTCAGCACCTGGGTTCCCCAGCACTCATGCCCGGGACATGTCAATTTCAAAGGTCAGCCTGATGTACTTTCCCCACTTTATAGTACATGGCAGGCTGCCATGGTAACCACTCTGGGAGCCACCCATTAGAATCCCTCTGAATGCACCTCCATCTGAATGACTGCTCTGCAGCTGTGCCACTCAGTGGTCACAGTCGCCCCTCCCCTAGCCTTGCACATTTAAAAACACTCATTGTCACCTTCTCATTCAATCCCTGAAAGAGGGGCATTTTTACACACACCTTAACATTCCAGATTTTTCAATCTTCTGGGTTTACAAGTCCATGAGTAAGTTCCGGATGCATTTTTCACACACACACTGCCCTGAGGCAGTTCCTGGATGCATTGTTCACACAAACACTGCCCTGAGGCAGACTAAAGGAGCTGCAGCTGTAGATGTGACAGGCTGCCATGGATGGAAAGCAAGTGACCACAGCTGCCTGGAGCAAAGCAGTTTACTAGGAGAACTTTTTATACACAAGTTCTGGGAGAAGTTCTACGCAGAAGTTCAAAGTGCCTGATGTTTAAGATCTGGGTGAGTGATTTAGACACACAGAAAGTTCAGGATGTAACAGCAAACATGCAGGAGAAATGTGTGTGTAAAAACACCCAATGGGACTCAGCACCCAAAAAGGGACTGTCCCTCCTAAATAGGGACTATTGGGTAAGATCTTGGGTGAACAGGAGAAGGGCAATAAGGGCTAGAGGAACACAGGGAGGAAAAGGAATGCATTCATGAAGGTGAGAAGTTGCAAGTGCATGTGCTTGGCTTAGTTGGGGAGGTGGGAAAAATCCTAAAGGATAAGACAGTATAAGGAGAAGTATTTCTGGTGAACCTATGGGGGTAAGGAGATGGGGAAAGATGAGCACGAACAGTGACAGTTCCTTCCTAGAAGCAAAACAAATTGAGTTTTGTAGCAGTAGATGAGATTTCTCTCTGACTTGTTTAATTTTATTTGTATTTATTTAATCACTAATATAATTTTATAAAGTTTATTCAGCTAGGGAATTCATTAAGCACAGCGACTGGCAACACACAAATTAACGGCTCGTTGTTGTTCTTCCTAAGCAGAGACGTGTCGCTGAGACTGTGCATGTTTTTTGCCAATTACCGGGCAAACTATTTAGTAACCGCCAATTAGAGAAAACTTTTTAATTCTCCATTTAATCAGACTTCTTCGATGTGCTCTTTAATATCCACGAGCCGATCCTGCATTTCCACTTTGTGTTCCTTGCTGTGTCTCAGGGGGACGTCTGCTTGAGAGACCTGAGGATTAATGATGCATTCCTAAAGGACAGCAAAATGATGGAGGGAGGAGGATGGGCGGTCAAATTCGTTCTTTCATTGGAAAGGAGAGACAAGAACCTAGGTCATGCAAAATGCCTGAGGAAAATAATGAATAAGTGCATATTTCCATAGGGGTATCCCACCTTCTCTCATCAGGTTGTACGGTAGTGGTTCTCAAGCTTAGGAGACCGCATTCCCTCCTCATCTCTTATTTTTGGTACCTGATACCCCTTGCTGCCACATGCATGTACTTTTAGTCTTGAAATGAATATTCAAAGCGAATACCAAATTCAAATTTGGTATATTCACAGTCGTTTTAGTGAAACACAAATGAAAGTATGATTTGCTACTATCTTGGTTTTTGGTTTTGAATCTTGATTTTGGGTCTTTGCTTAGTATTTCAGTCACTCTATTACTTCATTACATTGGTATTTTGGTGTTTCAGTATTTGGTACTGACCTCATTGGTTAATGACTTCAGCAGAGGTAGGATTTCAGCCAAAATCTTTGTAAAGTCTCTTTACTTTACAGGACTTAATAATACTCACAGGACTATGGGTGTTAAAACATGTGATGGGGGCCCAGTTCATCCACTATGGCCTGTCTGGGCCAGTGCCTCACCCCACGTGTCTCTTTCCGGTCCGAGAAAGGTGGGCCAGGACTGGGCCAGACCTCAGCAGTGGTTGGCCCAGAAACATGGGCCCGAAAAGAACCGGGCCCACAGTCCGGGCCCAAGGGTCACCAGGGTGGGCCAAATCGGGTGGGCACATCTGTTTCCATGTCAACCCAGCCCAGCATGGTGGGTTTGCCATGGCCATCAGCCATGGCTGCCTGTTATTGGCAGTCATGACTGCACATCTGCCCATATTGAGTGGGGCACCAGCCACAGTGTGGGGACAGGACTAACTGACCACACATTGATCCCTTCTGTCCTTCCCAGCCAGGATAGGCTGGGGAAACATTTATTCCACTCCCCGAGCTGTCCCAGTCAGGAGCAGCTGGGGCCAGCTCCCTCTCACTGGGACGTGCAGGCTGTTAGGGATGGGCGAGTTCGGAGTTTGGACCGAACTCAGTCTGTTCGGTTGACTGAACTGAACTTCCGAACCGAACTTGAATTTCAAACCGAACCGAACCGCACTGAATTTCCAAACTCCGTTCTGTTCGCCCATCCCTAGTGGCAACACACACCAAAAAACCTGGTTTTGAATGGTCGAACTTGGTTCGGAAGTTCAGAATTCAACCGAACTCGGTCTGTTTGGTCGACCGAACTGAACTTCCGAACCGAACTCTAATTTCAAACCAAACTGAACTGAACCGAATTTCCGAAATCGAATTTCAAACTGAACCAAACCAAACCGAATTTCCAAACTCCGTTCTGTTCGCCCATCCCTACGTGCAGCCGGTGGACCAGCTGCATGTTTATTTTCACCCTATGAATCACTGAAGGAAATTCTCCTTGTATTATAAATGAGGTTGCACTGGGTGATCTGAGCCCTCCCCCGCCCCCCTGCCCCCCGCCCAGGCTTAAAATCTATAGAATCTGTAACATCTAACATCTACACAACGACCCTTTTGCAATTTCAAGCCCAGGGACACTGATGAAGAGAAGGTCTAAAACAGATCATCGTTCTATACGTTGGTGTATCTGAAGAATCAGGTAGAAGCTGAGCAGAGGCTGTTCGGAAACTGCATATACCATGCTCTCAATTTTACTGCAGAGGAAACCTGACACTCATAGCCCAAAGATGATGTGAAGGCTAGTAGCACAAGTCAGTTTAAATAAGGCCTGGGCACGTTCTTGGAGGATAGGTTCATATTAGCCAAGTAGGCCAGACGGCGTAACCTCTGACTCCCAGGATCCAGGGTGAACAGAAGGGAATGGATCATTCCATAATGATCTGTTTGGTACTTCTCTGAAGTGACAGAGTGGCCACTGTCAGAGACAGGATGCTGGTCTTAATGGAACATTGTCTGACCCGGGATGGCACTTTTAAAGCTCTTATATCCTTATGTCCTGAAGATGAGAGAGCAAAGAGCATTCAGCGGCCACCTTTAACAACCTCCTCTTCTATTGACCTCCTCACCACTCTCTTGCAAGAGCCTCTCTCCTCACCTCATCCCACACGACTTATCTTCCCCTGCTCTTACTCATTTACAGCTTGCCATATCTTTCCTTTCTAGAAGCTACCATTGTATTCCCTTTGTAGACTCCCTTGTAAGATTGCTTCTTTAACAACATCCATTAGTTGCAGAGGGGGGGGGGACGACGGTAATGGATAAGTGCTCAGAGAGGGGATGGGTTTTGTTGAGGGTCAGCCTGGGTGGCTGTCACTGAGAGTCTTAGTTGGCTCCAGTATGTAATATAACCCGTTCCCTTAAGAGGCAGGCAGAGGTCATACCAAATCGTTTTTTTGTTTTGTTTTTACAAACTGTCTTTAAGTGTCTGTTCAGTGTCAAGTCTCACCTGCTCACCAAATACCATTTTGCATTTCTTCTGTAACCCTATCCGCTTGCCACTCAAGCATGGAAAATCTGCAAGATGGTGTTGGCTATGTCCCATGACCAATAAAAACAGTACATTTTGGATGGAACAGTGCAATGATACCTCGTTACTCCCCAATTAGACCCTCTTTTTTGTGTAAGAAGAAACTACCTCACTCTTTCACCCCTAAAGAATTTTAATTGCAGAGAAGAGCTGTGCGTTGTTGCTTTTTGGTTTTGTTTTGTTTTAAATTATCCTTTTTCATACGGACTCTTGCCCGCTGGCTCCTGAGCTAAGACAATTTAAGCAAGACCTTTAGCCAAAGAAAATACAGATCTACCATGCGGCAATGTTTGTACTTGTCTCCTTCCTCTGTAGCTAAATACTGAAATTTCCTTTTATCTATTTTTATACGGCATGTCTAGAATTTTACCCATAATTACATTACAGAGTATGATCTTACAGAGCGCTTGCATTTATATTTATCTTCACTAACAGCTAGGAATGAAACAAACACTGGGCCAAATGATATAATTATACCTTGATCTTTTCCCTTCCTTTGCAGAGGGGTTTCAAGATGCTGCGTTAGCTTTCTCTTTCCAAGATTTTTTGTTTCTTTTAAATAGATATTTCATCTTTCGGAAATTACTTTCACAAGAAGCATTTGTATGAAATGAAAGCAGTGCCTAAGGTAAAAGGAGATGGCAAATGGGTTGGAACTGTTTTGTTCTCTTTCTGACCAGGCTTATCTGGATTTGGAATAGAAATATAAACCTAGAAACTGCACAAAGCATTGGACCATGATGAAAAGCAGACTTGGTTTGGGAAATGTGTTGAGCGTATTGTACTGTAGTTGAGTAAATCTGAAGGAGCTGGATTTGAGGCCTACATTCTCATGTCAATGAAGAGTAAGTTAAATGGAGTTATTACAATGTGAAATCCCATGTGCCAAGCTAAAGTATTATCCATAAAGCATAAATGGCCAAAGTTCCTAACTTGAAGATAGGGCGGGCTTGGATAATTTTCCACAAAATCAGAGTTGGTTATAGAAATTCTGGTCAGAACTCTGACCAAAATAATCTTCCAGTTGGAACTTCAGTAAGATCATCTTGCACACGTGCAAAGTGGCCAGTGTGATTCTTTGTATGCGCAAAATGCTACGCACATGCACAGAATTGCATGTGGCCATTTTGTGCATGCGTAAACTGGGGTTTGGGCTTTTTTTTGTTCAGTCCAAAAAATCTGGATTCAGCCCTACTCCAAGAGCCATGCACCAAAACATTCACTTTGTCGAGAGCCACAAGACATACGCGCATGCATACACAATCAAATCTCTCCTGCTTCATGGCTGGCTGGCCGAGTCTGTAATCTGTGGTCCTGGTTGCTGAGATTCTGAAGAGCAGCTGCAATTTAGTTCCGAGACTTGGGTCCAATGAAGTAAGACTTAAAACCATTAAGGTAGTGCTGGGCCCTGGACTGGACTAGATGACTCTCAAGGTCATTTCCATCCCTAAAATTCTATGATTCTGTGATTATCCTTTTGCAAGAGCATGTCTCCCAAGCCACAGTTTGACCAGCCCTGCTATAGGGCTAAGTATAACCACCATATTTGTTTGTTTATTGAAATTTTTACTCTGCCCTTCCCATTAAGGCAGAGGTGGCTCACACTACATCAAAAATGACTTTAAAATTCGACACACACAGCCCAAAAGCCAATCCCACTCAAACCTATCCCTGCCTGCCAAACCCCTGGTCAAAAAGAAAGATCTTACATCACTTCCAGAAAATGATCAGGCTGAAGCTGGGACAACTCTCCAAGGGGAGGGAGTGCCATAATTGTGGGGCAGTCACTGAGGGTGAAAACAGACATGACACTAACCACCCTTTAATCACCCTTGGTGGTCATTTATGCATGTTTCAGGGCTGCATAGGGCACTAGTACAGCCCTGCAACATGCATAAATAACCACCAAGGGTGACTAAAGGGTGGTTAGCGTCATGTCTGTTTTCACCCTGAGAATGCCACTCTGCATGCCCTTCTTGTGGAAAGTTGGCAGGCAGATGATACTTCCAAGACGGTGCTCCCAGCAGACCTCAGAAGTCACAATGGGACATGAGGGATAAGGTAGTGTTGCAACTCAGGGTGATTTCAGATGTTACGTGGTCAAAGGCCACCACAGTCAATCCCCTGTGGTGGCAGCGACCACGTAACATCTGTTGGGGGAAACGGATGTTTCCCCCCAGATGTTACCATGGCGGGGAATCACATTCGCCGCGTGAGTGGCCGAAGCAGCAGGGCCGGAGGTCGTCGCGCGGTGAATGTGATTCCCCGCCGTAGTGACCCCCGTCGTCACGTCTGGACGTGACGACGGGATTCCGGCCCGTGGCCATAGCGTTGAGCGGGATTCCGGCCCATAGGATTCCGGCCCGTGGCCATAGCGGGCGAGTGCTGCGGCGGCATTGGCCACGGCGTCCATCCATCTCCCCAGAGGGCGGGCAGCGGGAAGCGTGAAGGGGGCGGGGCCGTGCAGCTGCACGTTGCGCCGCGCGGCCCCGCCCCCTCCCCGATTCCCTGCCGGGATCCCCCGGCACTTCTGTTACGGCGTGACGGGGTCATCCCAGCGGGGAATTCAAATTTCATTTCGTGACGGGGCGGATTCGCCCCGTCACGTTTGAAATCACCCTCAGTCTTCAAACTTATTCAGAACCACCGAGTTCCAAGATTCCGAGGAATAGGTCCGGTACTTGGTTCACTCGGTTCTGCTTGATTGAATTTTCCTCTGAGTTGCTGCGGGTGCGGCTGTGCATTCAGGCCAGGCATCAGGAGGTCTTGGGAAATGAGTGACCCACTTCTGGCTTTACTTTCACTGAGGTGGTCAAATCCATGTCTGTTTTTGATCTGGCCTCTTTTCAGTTAATGGAAAAATCTGGTAATGAAACTTACTGCTTTATTTGGTAGGCACAGGGGGTAATGAGAGGGGAAAGGTGAGGGATGGACAAGCACTCTTTGGTGAATCTGGTGAACTCAGTCTGGCTGTGTGCTACACTGCTCTTCTATGTAAGTATGACTCCTCATTTTTGTGCACAAAATTTTAAAGGGGGGGGGGGCCTAGCCATACTGGCAATGCTGGGGTTTACTACATCCTGCTTTTTATATTTTAAAGTGGGTGCTTGCCTTGGCATAGGGCAATGGCTATTATTATATATGGTGTGTTTTTTCTGGGGGGTTGTTGATCTGCCTGCTGGCAGGGAAAGGATCGTGTGCTCTGGGGTACCAGTGCCATTGCCACCCGCCCACCACACAGCTTGCTTAACCATGAGGCCACAGTGGTGCCATGTGTCAGCTGGGCGCCAAGTCCCGTGATTTAGGGTGATTTTGACTTTCAAGTGATTCTGAGTTCTGAGATTTTCCAAGTTCCGTGGTTCTGATTTCTGAGTCCTCAGTAACAGTTCCAAGTAGTAGCCAAAGACTCTGTCTTGGCATTTGGAACCTTGGAAACATTCATGAAGTGTTTCCCCCCCCCCAATATTTGGTGCATCCCTAGGATAACGTGGTCTTTCAGATATTTGGGGTCAAGCTGAATATGTGGATACTTACTTACTTACTTATTTTGATCATGTTTTATCTTGCCGTTCTGTACGGAGGGCATGTTTTTCACATCCACACAGTTATCTAACCTGAGAAAAAGGCATATGCCCCTCAGTGTCCAGCTGTGGAAGGTTATATCGTGTAATGGGGACAAATTCTTGCCTCAGTCCTGCTCTCCTGAGGTGCAGTGGGAGAACAGGGTGTCACCAGAGTGACACCTGTACCCATTGGGCAGCACCTGCCGTCACAATGGGAACTGAATCAGAGAGCCAAACTGGTATGAAAGTGGATAAGAGTAGGTCAGAGATTCCTGAACTGTGGGTCAGGACTCCAAATAAGGTCATCTCATCTCCAGATAGGCCATTTTTACACAGACACCCCACCCCACCCCCACTCAGTATTTGGGCGGGTGTGCGGGGGGGGGCATCTGTGTATACGGCCAGTGGGGTTGGGGGATGGGTGTCCTCTAAGTGTTCACCCATGTGAACACCGAGTGGGATGGGTGGGAGTGTGTGCACGGTCCCGCGCAACACCCACCTCCACACATCACCTACCAATCTCCACCCACCTCCACCCACCGGGCCCTCCAGAAAACCGGAGAAGGCTCCATGGTTGGAGGTGGATGGGTGTCCGTGTTTACATGGACGCACACCCACTTCCACCCACAGCAGCAAAACACCCATCCCCACCCACCCACCCACTTCCATCCGTGTAAAAAGGGCCATAGTATCATCATGATCCTGACTCATACTGACTGTAGTCTGCATGTTGTTGTTGCCATCTGGGGTCATAAGTCTCAAAATGGGGTCCAGAAAGGTTAAAAATTGGAGAATAACAGGACTAGGAAAAATCCCATTAAAAGGTTAACCTAATAAAATAGATCAGGGGTGGTGAACCTCTAAATCCTGTCCACATCTGTTTTTGATTTGGCCCCTTTCCAGTTACTGAAAAATCTGGTCCATGTACCAACCTTCAAGCCTGAAGAGTGAACTTGAAGGAAGGCAGTAGGGGGTGGAATGGTCAGACTATATTTAATTCAAGGAAAGGGGGTGGATACATGGCACAGATCCATGATCTTGACTCTCCCTTTATTTCCCCCATCCTGAGCACAATCCTCAAGCACTATGGCCCCCCAATGACAATCTTGCCCATGGAGCTCATACTAAGTTTCAGAGTTGCCTGGGGACGGGGTTGAGGATAGGTTTCCCTCTCATGAAGTCTATACTTCCCTCTGGTCTGTGTGATTTCTACAGACCAGAGACTGATATTAAGCTGAAAGCAATGGTGCTTTTCAAATTCACAAATCCATTTCAAGTATTTGTGTGTGTGTGTAGAGGGGCGGGGGGGTGGTGGTTAAGAATACTCAAATTCAGATTTGTTTTCTTTGAGATCTTCAACTTCAGTTTGTATTTGACTTTGTTTTGAGTCGAATTTTGCTTTGGGAGTTTATTTGGATTCCTGTTGGTTTTTCAGTTGACCTAGATCAAAATCAAAACATGTTTTATTTTTTATTTTTTTATTTTTTGCTTTCCAACATGAAATTACTCAGGAGCAATGGAACCTCATGCAGCCTTCAAAAATGTACACACGTTTTCTCCTGTAGCAGCTCAATGTAAATGTTGAGACACAAGATTCATTTGTAAAGGCACATGCTTCTAACCACCTACAGCTACAGACCTAGCTGGTGATAACCCCATGTGAAGGAACTAGGATTGCTGGCAGTCTATAAATACTTGGGAAAGAGGTTTCTAATGACAGAGAGCTATTTAATCTAGCAGATAAAGGCATAATGAGATCCAGTGGGTGGAAACTGAAGCTAGACAGAAATAAAGCACAAACTTTAAGTTCATCCTTATGTTGGCTCCAGAGGAGGTCTTTTACCCTAGCCTGGTTCAACCTTTTTCCTTCAGAGGTTTCTGAGGGTAGAGTTAAAGGGATACCTTATGATCTAAGGATTTACAAAGCTTGTACTTTGAATGAGATTGAGTCTCTTACTCATATAATATTCAGCTGTCATTTGTATGTGGGCCTCCGTATTCTGTATCTAACCCCTGATACGCAAAATACTAATGTGTCCAGCCAGACGGAACTTCTGTCCTATTTCCTTTCTGGTCAAAATTGGTATATCGCTGTTTGAATGGCAAAGTTTGCAATTAAGGCCAGACTTGCTACTGTGAATAGCTGTAACTCTTAAAAGGTGTGTTTTGAACTAGGGATTTGTTGTGTTTATTGAATAACGTGTTCTCAATAGTACTGTGTTGTGGTGTGTAATAATGTCTTCTTAATTGAACAGTATTGTGACAGCCTTTGGCTTTGCAATAAATTAACTTGAAGCACAACCTTCTCAACAGTGGGTAAAAACAGATGCACAGGCAGCGCAGTGACTCCCCGACCCGAGGCAGGAACCAGTGGCCATCCCTCCCCAGGTCAGGGAGAGGCAACAAATTAACGTGCTTGTGGTCGGAGAGCAATCCTGCTGCCTGCACATACTGAGTAGGGTGACGAGCGCAACAAACATGTGCGGCCAGGTCCCGCCCTGTCCGCACCCTGCGCCCAGCACCCCACACCCCTGTGTCAGACAATCATGGCAGCCCCTGCCCTGAAGTAGGGATGGTGAGCCGAACAAATGTACTATCCCACATTGGCCCACGTGGGCGACCGTTGGCCGGGTTGTGTCCTCAGAGATTTGCCAAGGACACGCCTGGGCCAGCTGCCTACCCACCCCAGGACAGTCCCGGGCCAATATCTGGCAGCATGGGACCACATGTGCATGTGGGTGCTGGGTCACAGCAGGCCCGCATCACTTTTGTTTTTACCCAATGAGGGTAAGTTAGTTAACCACTGGAGCAGAGGACTGGATGTGGTGGATTCTCCAACACAAACTTGGGTATACAGTGGTTCAACCAGATGTTCTGAGCTTGGTGTAGGAACCACTGGGTGGAATTCAGGGGCAGACTAGATGATCTGAATGGTCCTCTTCTCTTTAAAGTCTACATACCATTGCTGTATTTCACATTTTTGTATAAATAGAGCACTTATCTAAATCAGTTTGGGCTGGTAATTAATGCATTGCCTGTTAACTCACAATGTATTAATCTATCCTGAAGAGGAGCACTCAACCAATGAAGCCCCTTCAGTCTTACATGCCACCTCAGTGGATTTTGATTGAAACTAGATGGCAATGTCCTACCTTTCACCACCTCCTCTTGTAAAGGCTGCTCCATAATTCATTGAAATCAATGACAAATTCCACCCCACCCACCCCCCCAAAAAAATAAAAATTAGGCATTGGATGAAGTCCTTAAGGCTACAGCAAAGGGGATTAACTGCAATTATTAATTATTATATTATTATTGTATAGAGTGACAGTAATGTACCTGGCTGTTTACAATCATAACTAGAAACACATTCCTACCCCATGGGGCTTACAATCTAGGAAAGACAAGGTAAGTGAGACAAGGAGAGAACATAGGCGGAGACAGGGATACATTATATTTATGAAATCGAGAATTTGCAGGTGAAAGTGCTTTCTTATTTTATTTATTTATTTAACTAATTTTTACCCCGGACCCTCCTGCTAATGGCAGCGCAGGGCGGCTAACAAATACAGAAAAATATAACATAAAAATACAATAAAAATATAAAACAACAGTATAAAACCCACATAATCGGGTGCCACAGAATAAAAAGAAAAACCCTCCGCCCTAACTCTCAACCCACCACCTAACCCTCAAACCCGCCCCCCCCCTCACCAAAAGCCTGGGAGAACAGCCAGGTCTTATGTTCTTATGTCTTGCATAATCGTCAAAAGGAGGAGTGGTCCGGGGCCACACAGGCCTCTGCCAGGAGGGAGTTCCACAGCCTTGGCATGGCCACCGAGGACACCCTTTCCATAGTCGCCCCCCACAATACCAAAGGTACTTTGAGAAAGGTGCTCCCGGTAGACCGCAGGGGCCGATCCAGAACCCAGGAGTGAGGTGGTCCCACAGATAGTAGGGTCCAGACCATATAGGACTTTAAAGGTAAGTACCAACACCTTGAATCAGGCCCAGAGGTTTTTGGCAGCCAGTGCAAAGAATGGAGCACTGGTGTTATGTGCGCACGGAGACCCGTCTCTGTGAGAAGACGGGCCGCTGCATTCTTCACCAGCTGCAGCCTCCAAACTGTCACCATGGGTGGTGGTATTATTATTATTATTATCATTATTAATTAACAAGCATTTATATAGTGCCAGCAATGTACCTGATGCTTTACAACGTAATTGAGTAGACGCAGTCTCTGCCCTAGGGCTTGCAATGGGTGATTTCAGACATGACGGGGCACCTATTGGCCCTGTCACGGAATCACCTTTTGACTCCGCGTCGGAATCAAAAATTCACGTCCAACAGACGTGCCGGCTGATTCCAGCAGGGAATCGCGGGGGGGCTGTGCAGCGCAACGTGTGCCCACACAGCCCCACACACCCCATGCCCCCCCACCCGCCCGCCCTCCTGGAAATGGGTGAGTGCAGCGGCCAATGTGGCCGCTGTGCCCGATTCCAACCCAGGGTCTGGGCCACGGCCCGGAATTGGCGGCGGTAACAGACGTTACTGTCTGCCGATTCCCAGCCATGGTTCAATTAACCATGCTTTCGCGGATGGTGCCCGGCTCATCCTCGAAAGCGTGGTTATTTTGCTCACCACCGGTGGTTCACCGTGGTGAACATCTGGCGGTGAGCAACCAGACATTACAGGATCATCCACCACCACTGGGGATTCACCGTGGTTGAGTGTAGTATCGTAACGTCTGAAAATACCCAATCTGAGAGTAGCCCCATGTAGAGCATGTTGCAATAGTCCAGTCTAGAGGTGATGAAAGCATGGATGATAGTGGCCAGGTCAGAGTCTGAGACGTACGGCCAAAGCCGCCGCACCAGATGCAACTGACCAAACGCGTTCCTCGCTACAGACCCCACCTGGGTATCCAGGTAGCGCTGAGAGTCAATAAGCACACCCAGACTTTGAACCTGAGGGACCAGCAGAGGGCAAACCCCATCAATGATGGGGGATGCCAAACCCACCGCCCTTCCCACCAGCATCACCTTCATCTTGTCAGGATTCAGCTTCAGACAACTCACCTTCATCCAGTCCCCCACAGCTGCCAAACACCAGGTAAGCACCAAGACTTCCGGGTCTGGGTCTGATGAAAAAGAGAGGTAGAGTTGGGTGTCATCAACATATTGGTGACACCAAACATCAAACCCTCTCACGAACTTGCCCAGGGACTGCATATACATGTTGAACAGGAGAGGGGACAGAATAGTAGGGGTGTGCACCAGGACCCCATGCAGTTTTTGTTTTTCATTATCATTTTCATTATTAAAAAATGTCGATTTTGTTATCATTATTAATGACAATGTCATTTTCGTTATCATTGTTGTTGTTGGTATTGGTAACGTTTCAAACGAAGATTTTATTTTTGGTATCGGTATCGATTCCGATAACATTATATATATTCCACTCTTTCCTGACCGGAAGAACTGTGATTGGTACTGGGGGTTTGTTCTTCGTCCCCCTGTGACCTCTCGTGTGAAGTCCCACAGGGTTCTGTTCTGTAGGGGTGTGCATGTCGTTTTCATTATTACAATAACCATAACAATTGTCATTTTCATTATCGTTATTGCAATAACAAAAACAACAATTGATAATAACGACAATGATAACAAAAATGACAATGTCATTATCGTTGTTGTTATTATAAGTGCTGTGGCAGTTGTGGTTTGGAGGGAAGATGTAGAGAGGGGAGGAGGGAGCCGACATCTCGGAGCCATAAACAGGGTTGAACTCTTGAATTGTGCCTGTGTTGGGAGGGGCAAGCAGCTCTGCAGTAGCTGATGGATGTATCGCTGGCCAATGAGCAGCACAAGCAGGCCCCAGCAGTCTCATGGCACTCTGTGATTGCTCAATGCCTGCTGCCTCCCACAACCAATCAGAGGGGGATCTGGGGGAAGGCACTGCAATTCTTTATAATGGGAGGGCCAGGTTTTTTCTCTCTGTTCTGTGAGAGCTTGTCAGGTTGCGTTTACAGAACTGTGGTGCTTGCACACAAAAAATCCTCCCTAGCCTTCATTGTATTACCACCAATACCTTTCTTTCCTCATACCTTATATTTTACCTTCTCCTTTCTCCCCCCTGTACATTATATATATAGTGCCCTCCCCCAGATCCCCCTCTGATTGGTTGTGGGAGGCAGCAGGCATTGATCAATCACAGAATGCCATGAGACTGCTGGGGCCTGCTTGTGCTGCTCATTGGCCAGCAATACATCCATCAGATACTGCTGAGCTGCTTGCCCCTCCCAACACAGGCACAATTCAAGAGTTCAACCCTGTTTATGGCTCCGAGATGTCAACTCCCTCTTCCCCTCTCTACATTTTCCCTCCAAACCACAACTGTCACAGCACTTATAATAACAACAACAACGATAATGACATTGTCATTTTTGTTATCATTGTCGTTATTATCAATTGTTGTTTTTGTTATTGCAATAACGATAATGAAAATGACAATTGTTATGGTTATTGTAATAACGAAAATGACATGCACACCCCTACAGAACAGAACCCTGTGGGACTCCACACGAGAGGTCACAGGGGGATGAAGAACAAACCCCCAGCACCAATCACAGTTCTTCCGGCCAGGAAAGAGCAGAACCATTCAAGAACAGTCCCGCTCATTCCAGCTCGTTCCCACAGGCAAGCCACCAACGTCTCATGTTCAATGGTAACAAAAGCAGCGGATAGATTAACAGAATCAGCAGGGTCAATCAATCCTGATCCAATTTACGGCAGAGGTGAATTGGCGAGGGATCAAGAAAACTGATGGGGTCCAGATGCTCCTGCAGCTACCAAGCAACTACCCACTTATTAATAACCTTCCCTAAAAATGGAAGGTTAGCATTGATACAGAGAAGAAGGAGACATTGAGTGGAAAGACAGCATCAGGGTGAGTAGCTAGGAAACACCTGATGGAAGAGAGAGATTTTTAGGAGGAATTTGAAGGTTGGAAGGGAGGGAGCAGATTAAATGTGTTAAAGAAGGGAGTTCAAAGCAACTTGCAAGGGCCATCTTTGCTACCATCTGGGACAAATTATGTTTCCTCTTCATGAGAAGGAATCCTCTACCTGGAGTAGTTACGATTACAGTAATTAGGAACAAGATACCCAAGCCCATCTGTTGAATGGTTTTCGTCCCATGATTTGACCATCTGTCCCTGCAGGTAGAGAGCGTGGGCTCAACGGAATACAAGCTTTAAAATAGGCACCGATACATGTGAGATAAATTCCTTTTCCTGGCGACACCCCAGTTTATTTCATATTTGTGATTTTTCAGTGTTCAGTGCCACGGGGGCCTCAGAACAAAATCCCCAAAGTGTGTGGAAAGATGGTATTTCTTGTTACATGTCAAGGGGCTAAATGTCAAGGTAGTATCTCATTTGCTATGTGAGTACGTGTTTGCCAACTGAGTAGCAAATACTGATTTTTTTCTTAAAAACTCAGTGTAGATTTGGGGAGCCGAGCTGCTTTAAAATCCTATATTGCTAGCCCTGGAGACACAGTGGCACTATTTTTTCTTAATTGTGAGGACAGTCCATGCTTGGATAATACTGTCTTTACTTGTGATGCCCACACACCTTAAGGGAAAATGCCTAGTGTACACTGGATTTTGTTCTTTTTTGGTACAGGAAAGCTACAGGGAGGGCGGGGGATCGTGGGGTTGGAGGGATTGGGAGGACATGTGGAATTACACAGTGAGCCTGTAAAAGACAGTGTTTTTCAGGCTAAATGCCCACAGGATCAGCCCCTGGGGTCCAGATGACAACTGAACTCAAAGTCCCTTCACCCAGTGCCTTTCATTTACAAAGTGCTAACCAAGTACAAACACTTGCCCAGATGTCCCAGAGCACCCTACTTGCAAGCAGTTTCTTCTACTTCAATTCTGTCTGTTTCACAGCTCCTGCAAGGACTGCACTTTCTTTGCAGTCCTGGGAACTCCACCATTAGTGTTGCAAATTGCTCCGAGTTTCTGAGCTTGTCTCCACAGCTTGCCTTGCCTAGGGCAGTTCCTTCACCTAGGAACTTCCTTCCTTTGTAGGGCTGATTGTTCCCACTAATTGGTTCTGAGTCCTCTAATTAGGACCTTTGACCCTGCTCACATAGGGGTGCCACTTCTTGCTGTTCAGCCCAGATGCTAGTAGTAGGGTCCTCTTAGGCTATGGGACTGCCACAAGTCTGCCACAAAGTCTCACCCTGCTCTCATTTAAGGGCTAGAACGTGAATTTCCCATAGTCCCTGAGAGGAGGAGTAAGAACTTTTCCCCCCTAGGGTCTTATATTCAGGTGTATGCTACTGATAATGTTAGGAAGACCTTTCTAACAAGAGGAACGGTTGGGCATTAGCACAACTTGCTGAGCAAGATCGTGAAGAGGTTGCAAATAGCCCGGATAAGTATTTGTCAGGGATGGTTTAAATCTGTTTAATCCAGATCTGATGCAGGTGTGAGTCGGGATTATGCTACAAGCATTCAGACATCACAACAAGCCTATGAAATCCTTGGGATGGCCCTTGAAGCCCTTTCCAATCGTACAGTTCCATGATTTCATCTCCCCTACCCCACCCACATAGGGTTACCAGGAACAGAGCTGCCACTTTGCTCAGCCCTTCGGGTTTCCCAGCAGAGCTCTGTGCACGGCCATGAGTGGGCGCTTCATGGCTCACGGGAGCGCGCATCTGGCCACTCCACCTTCGGACAGGAGGTCGGCTCTGTGACTCCTGGTTGGCCGTGTGGGGTAGTATCTCATCTGAAAACACCCAGGAATGGGTCAAAAAATGCGCCTTCCGAAAGAGATATGACTTGCCCAGCTTTCCACCCATAACTCTGTGCTCCCCATGCTCATACTAGCTTTCTGTGAAGTGGGGTGAAGTAGAGGGGTGCCAACATATTATGCACAACGCAAAATGTGACGCAAGGTCTGAGTGTGGAAACAGTAGTCGTTTCCAGGGCTGAAATGAATATGTAATTTTGCATTTATGAAGATTATTTGTATATTAGGATGCCCTGCTAAACGAATGAATTATCTTCATCCTGCATTCAATATTTGTATATTTGTTGACTTTTTAATATATATTTCAATCATTTTGATATTTTGGTTCTATCATTTTGGTATTTGGTTCTTCAGTTGGGATTATTTAGCTTTGTTGGGCACCAAATAATTGTGCAACTGTGCTGTTGTGCAAAGCACAGTTGCATACCCATTTGGTGCACAACAGCACCAAATAGTTCCAAACCCAGGAACAAATACTGAAATAACCCAAATGAAATATCTAAAATGAGTTGATAGTGTCCAAAACAAATACCACTCAATTATCCTCTTGGCTGAAATAAATGCAAATCAGTGTAATTTGGAAAAATTGTTGGAGTGTGCAACTGATTTTCGTTATTATGATAACAAAACAGAAGTTGTGTTTTTTTTCTTTTTTGTTATTATAGTCATGAAAATGACAAATATTAATAATGAAAAAAAAATTAAAATGTTTTTTTGTTTTTTAAATAATGGGAAAAACTTGAAAACTATACCTTTCAGCTATACCTTTTTTGTTTCCTATTCAATTCTGATGAAACATACAGAAACTGTACCCTCATGAGGTCCCTTATGAGAGACTACTGAGAAAATTTAAAAGTCGTGGGATAGGAGGTAGTGTCTTACTATGGATCAGAAACTGGTTAAAAGATAGAAAGCAAAGGGTTGGACTAAATGGTCAGTTTTCACAATGGAGAGATGTAAAAAGTGGTTTGCCTCGGGGACCTGTATTGGGATCGGTGCTGTTTAATGTAGTCATTAATGATTTGGAAAAGGGTGTCAAGAGTGAGGTTCAAATTTGCAGACGACACCAAGTTATTCAAGGTAGTTAAAACACAAGCAGACTGTGAGGAACTGCAGTAGGATCTTACGAGACTGGGTGCCTGGGCATCTAAATGGCAAATGAGATTTAATGTGGACAAGTACAAAGTGATGCATGTAGGGGAAAATAATCCAAACTATGCATACACAATGTTGGGTACTAAGCTAGGAGTTACCACTCAGGAAAAGGATCTGGGTGTGTTTGTGGACAATACTATGAAATCCACAGCGCAGTGCGCAGCAGCAGTCAAAAAAGCAAACAGAATGTTAGGAATTATTCAGAAGGGGATTGAGAATAAAACTGAGGGTGTGATCATGCCTCTATACAAATCAATAGTGCGACCGCACCTCAAATACCGCACCTGCAACCTTGTGTGCAGTTCTGGTCGCCCCATCTCAAAAAAGACATAACTGAACTAGAAAAGGTACAGAGAAGGGGAACAAAAATGATCAAGGGCATGGAAGGGCTCCCGTATGAGGAAAGGCTTGGTAGATTGGGGCTCTTCAGTTTATAGAAGAGACAACTGAGAAGAGATATGGTAGAGGTCTGTGTGGAACTAATAAACCAGGAGCAGTTACTTATCCTCTCAGCTAGTACTAGAACTAGGGGACACTCCATGAAACTCATGTGTGGCAAGTTTAAAACAAAGTAAAGAAACTATTTTTTCACTCAGCGTATAATTGCATTGTGGAATCTCCTGCCAGAGGCTGTGGTAAGGGCCAGTACTATAGCTGAGTTTAAAAGGTTTAGACAAGTTTCTGGAAGATAGATCCATTAGCAGCTATTAGCCAGACAGGATCAGGTAACGTGATGGGAACTGGGGGAAAACAACAGGGAATGGGTCCCCCATTGTGACCTGTTGGGTGCTTCTTCCAAGCCACCGTGATTGGCGACTGTCGGAGACAGGATGCTGGGCTAGATGGACCATTGGTCTGACCCAGTCTGGCACGTCTTATGTTCTTATGGTATTGGCCCCACCAATGATAGGAAGGAGGAGGTAAAGAGTGGTCTGTGGTTGCTGATGATGATAAATACTGTGGAGGCTTAAGAGACACCACTGATTAATTTAAATGTGGGGGGGGGGCAGGGTGTGTCATACAAGAATTCAATGAGACTGTACCAAATTTCGAAATGACTGAATAAAGGAAACTGATGTTAGAAGCAATTGAATGTTGTGATTTTAAGAAAAGCTCCATACACATTCCTGGCTACAATTTCTTTATCTTCTGTTCTATTTGCATGAAACCTGGAAATATTATGTCACTTCTCAAGATTGTGGGATACAATCCTGCCAGATTTCAGAAAGATTAGATAAAGGGTCCTGATGTTATCAGCCATTAACATGAAAATGCATTTCTGGCTCTAACATCTTCATATTCCATCTGTTTACAATACATTTGGCAGGAATGTATCCCACAGCTTCCCTGTCATCTCTGTCAAACTACAGGACAATTTGATAAAGGGTCCCAATTTTATAAGCAATTGAGGTTGTCCCCTTGAAGACCATTATTCAGATAAATAGCAGCACATGCAGTGCCAGTCATAGGCAGGCACCTGGCGTGGCAGGGGGAGGGAGACTGTAGGAGGGAGGATGGGGAGAAACCCAACAGACTGACAGACACATTTACTGACCAATTACTGCATGCTTCCAGATTTACAGGACCAATCGGTGGTGGCTTCAAGGCAGGCATAGGGGGTGGCCCTGTGGCAGACATAGAAGGACATAACTGGGACTTCAGCAATCAGGAGACATAGTTTACACATCCAGGCTGGCCAATTATCATCACAATCACATCCTGCAGCACTGTGACAGAGGACATCAGAGAATCTCCATTGACTCTTTCGTAAACAGATGCTTCTGACTTCCCAGTAACAAGTGGGGTAGAGATGTTGGGATGGTCACAGAACAGAATGAGGATATTTGGTTGACATTTCTGCTGGCCAATTGGCATCACAAACAGATCTTATACCACAGTGACACGTTAGAGAATCCCTGTCATAGGCTTATTCTCTGCATATGTTGTGCAGGCTTATAAAACTGGGACCCTTTATTAAATCTTTCCAATATTTTGCAGAGATGATCCTGAAGGTGTGAGATACTGCCCTGCTAACTTTCATGTACACTGGTTGGACTATAAAAATGTTACAGTCAGACATACATTTGTGAATTGCTCTTTCCACCAGGACCCTTTATCCAATTCTTCTGAAAGTTGTCATAGGGTATTTTCAGATGTGACGGGGCCAATTGACCCCATCACAGAACCAATCTGTTGATCCCCCTCTGGGGCCACCGCGTCATGGCCTAACAGACGTGCCGGGGGCTCCCGGCGGGGAATCGGGGAGGGGACGGGGCCGCGTGGCGCAACGTGCAGCTGCACGGCCCTGCCCCCCCCCCCCCCCACGCTCCCCTGCAGCCCACCCTCCGGGTAGACGGGCAGGCCGGAATCCCTGCGGGGATTCCAGGCGCTGTCTCTTATACACATCTAGATGTGTATAAGAGACAGCTCCCCTGCAGCCCACCCTCCGGGTAGACGGGCAGGCCGGAATCCCTGCGGGGATTCCAGGCCGTGGCTGCCGTCCAGACATGACGGCTCAGTTCATTGCAGCGGGGAATCGCCTTCACCACGCGATCACCGCCGGCCCCACCAGTTCAGTCGATCGCATGGTGAATGTGATGCCCCACCGCAATTGACCATGGTGAACATCTGGGGGGTGAACATCCTCACCACATGCCCATCCCCTCCTTTCTGAAGCCCCCCCTCTCACTCACCAGAGGTGTACGGCGGCACATATGGACCTCCCCACCCACCCCCAATGCACTGTCTAAAAACAGCCAATGACAGTAAAATAATCATCATCACTTTGATTACTTAGCCATTGGCTGTCATAAAGAAAAGAAAACAAGACAAAACATACATAACCAAACAGAGTACACTGAAAGGATAAATAATCATTAAAATATTGTCATAAAATGATAGTGTTAATAATAATTTAAAAATAATAAATAATAATACCAGAAATATTACTACTAATAATGAAGTTATGAGGTAATAGTGAGGTGATAATGTTAATAAAGAAGTATAACAATAATAATAGAAGTAATAATAATGAGGGGGAGTAGGCCCCTCAAGGTATCTCCAGATATAAATTACTACATTCAGGTGGTCAACTAGTTGATAAAAACTTATAAATACCAGACTTTTAAGTAGTCAAAGCTGCAGTCTTAAGTTTTAAAACTAACAAAAGAAACCTGGCTACTCCCTTTGTAATTATTGGATCCTGATCATTTAATAGGGACATTACCATCTGGTGAGGGACGAAAGTCTTTTGGATAATTAGAGGATCAATATACAATATTCTCCAATTTACATATAACGGGCAATCCAGAATTACATGAGCAATTGAATGACAGTAAAATAGTTAGGGACGTACAGAAAGACACTAAAACAGTTAGCGTGCAATCCAAGAGGCGGTGTACACCGCCCACTGGCACAATGTCTGGCCAGGCGGCAAGTGAAAATTTGCGTATGCACTGCATACACGCAGCAAGCCACTCGGCGCAACGGCGCATTCCTCCCGATGTAAGCTCACACATGCCGCAGCTCGGGAGATGCATCAGGCACAGGCGTAGGCGCAGTTTATTAGGGGGTGTTGGATTGCACCTTTTAATGGTAAATTTGAATAAGTCGGCATCGTGAAAAAGCTACAAATCAGTAACAGCAGTACCCTGTATTTCACGTATTTGACTACCTGTTTTGGTATTCGGATACCAATCAGGCACCCGAAAAACTACCCAAAATTTCAGGTATTACCTGTGGGTACAAAATTAGCTACCCATTTCAGGTTTAGCATGGAGGATCCAACCAACATGAGATCAGATTCGAACCCTATCACTCTAACCAGACAAACTGGACAAACTGTGGCTCTTAGCCAGGGCTGGCCTTGGTCTCTCTGCTGCCGCATTGATCCTATGTCTTACTTCATTGCACCTGGGTCTCAACAGCTGAATCCCAGCTGCTCCTCAGAATCTCAGCAGCCAGGACCATGTGGCGCTGTTTTCACCCGCCAATCGTCAAGAACAAGCAGCTTGTACACACACACATGCATGTGGATATATATGGGTGCCCACCTTATGGCTCTAAGCCATATGAAGATTTTGATATGTGGCTCTTTGGTTTGGGACCTTGGCCCACCCCTGCTCTGGACATATCAAGAAAAGTCATAATGGGTAACCCAATGTCATGCTGACTTTGTATTCTACATCCTTACTATTGTTGAAATACAAAGAGTCCCCCCCCCCCCATCCCTCCAATCATTTAATTGGTAATGCAGTCTTTAATTTATTAATAGTGAAAGAGTAATCACAGCATCATTAAAAAAACAAAGCGCTCTCTTGTGAAATGTCATGCTCTGGCATTTCTGACAATTCTCTCTTTAAACAGAATATGTAAATGCACCGCTCTGTTTGTGCATATTGTGTTCAGAAGCTTTGTGATGCTTGGATTTTATTTTATTTTATTTTTTGTCATGCATGCATGAAAAATAAAGTCCATAAAATAATTAGGATGTACACAAGCTAATGATAAATGTTAGCTTTTTGAAATGGGTTTGAAAGAAATTATCATAATCTGATTATACAGATTCAGAGAACCTCTCCGGGGCTGAGTTTAATTGCTCTTTCCCATCTGCAACTTGTCCGTAGCGAGGAAAGGCATCACATTTTAGGCTTCCTATGGAGAACTGGACACAGCAGAGGAAAGAGCAACTTCTTTCCTTGCTGTCAAAGCATTCCTTAAGCACCCAATGAGATGCACTCTCTGGGGAGACGTTATTCCTGTAAATAACGTGATTTTAATCAAATCATAGAGTTCTGGTTTTCTGTTACTGGAGATTTGAAGGCAGGTGTTTCAATTACAGATGGAACAATCATTTTTAAACAAAAAACTTTTGTAAAAAAGTATCATTTCCAAGACTGAGTCCAAAGGGGTCCGGAATTCGGGCACCCTGTGCATGCCACCATTTTGTCCATGTGCAATGAGAGGAAAGTCCTTCGACGCATGCACTGAAAACCTTTTTGCCCCCTGCGTATGTGCAAAATGGCATCGTGTGGTGGGAGGGAAGTGAGGTTCTGATCCAGACCTACATCAGAATAGGGGCTGGATCGTGGCCTGTCTGCATTCGAACTGACCCAGATTGGAGCAAGCAGATCCGGTGAAGACGGAATCCACTCAAAGATGAACTTTCAGCCTTAGCTTGAATGGACGTTCAGATCCTACCATGAGGGGCAAACACCAGCTTGTAACAGTTGTGATGTGGAGAGAAGGAGGGTGTCGGGTGACCATAGCCCGTTCCCACACACTTACCTTGCCCTAGGGATCAGTGAACTGTGGCAGGAGGAGCAGCAGAGAATTCTGGGAAGTGCTGGCAAGCCACCGCTGCTTTTGCCACCACCGCAGTCTGCCCCCCAGAACCTTCCACTGCTGCTTGCCATTCCCTGGGCCTGCTTCCGAAGGCCTCTCTTCTGTGGAGATCTGGTCGCATAAGCAGTGGGGGGGTCCCAGTGCTTAATTTATATTAAAAAATGAATTCTCAGAGCCCAAACCTGCCTTGCAAGCCCCGTCCCCTGCCTCATAGTCATCCCCAGTGCCCCACAACTTGACAGAACAGGGAAAGGGACCCTAGTCTCCAGATAGTAATCTAATCTAACCACCAGGCTAACCTACATTTCTACAGAGGAATATAAAACAGGAAATTCTTGAAATTCTTGAAATTGAATTTATATGTTGGCCAGCGCAGGAGATGGGGCACAGAAGTCATTAATGAAAGCGAAATAAACCATGCAGAGTTCTTCTGGCTTCATTTCTAACCCTGAAATGGCCAATATCAGCCTGTCCCTGACCTTTCACATTTCTGGGTGCACACTCCTAGGGAATATTTCCCAGGGCTCAGCCCTCCCTTGATTTTAATTGCCAGGCCTGAGCCCTGGCAGGCCCCGCCCCACCAAATGAAGCCCTGGTGAGTCCTGAGAATGTTAGGGAGCTGCTGATACTCCCGCTACCTCTGCCTGGACCTCTGGGAAGGAGCATGTCCCAGGGAGCAGCTGACAGCGGTGGCAGAAGTAATGATTTGACTTTCCTTGCCACTGCTGCTATAGTTTCCTGGGACCCCCTCACCCAATAGTTCATGGATAGTCGCTGAGTGTATCAGCAGTTACTCATGAGCAGAGATGAAATGAGTACCTGCCAAATCGAGCCATCCCATTGGATCCAAATAATTTGACCTGCGCCTATTGATTAATTACCCATTTTCGCAATATGGGTACATTTGGTTCTGTTTCTTTGGGTCATCCAGTTTGTTCATTTCAGCCATTTCAAGTTTACTATACCATTCTTTTTCCACTGTTCATTTTCATTATTACTGGCAGAAATGAACAGAACCCTGGAAAGAGATGAAATAAGCAAACCAAATTAACCGAAATTGTGAAAAATGGGTTGCTTCGACATTTGAGGAATGTTGTTTGGATCAACTACAATCTGACCAAAATTGGGGGGGAAATGTTGTAGAGTTAGCTTTCTGTTCAATAACACACAGCAGAAGGTTCTTCAAAACAGAACTTTACTAAGAGCTCAGAAGACATGCTTCCATACTGTACAGACTGCATGGGACAAGAGGGAGGACAGAGAGAGGAGAAGAGAGGAGACAAGGAGAAAAAAAAATCTGATTCATCCCCTGACCCTCCCACTACTGGACAAGCCCCATATTGAGCTTGCAGGGCTTGCAATGGGCGTTTACTTGTGACTGTTGCACAATCCAACAGGAAAAACCACCCCACAGACAGTTATTCTGCTGTTCATTTCACCTCTCCTCACGAGCTGTTATGTAGACACATGTACACAACCCAGTCTTCAAGACTGTTGATGTTGGCACGGAGAGGGTGTCATATGTATTAATACACTCAGTTACGAAATGTTGGCACCATACTGTCGGCTGCTAGATCTGTCGGCTGCTTTTGATACCGTTGACTATGAGATGTTGGTCTGCGGGACCAGGCAGGGGTGGGCGATACGGTTCTTGACTGGTTCCGCTGCTTCCTGGCCGGAAGAACTCAGCAAGTGGTGCTCGGGGAGTATTTTTCATCATATCGAGACCTCTCGCGTGGAGTCCCGCAGGGTTTTGTTCTGTCCCCTCTCCTGTTCAACATGGATATGCAGCCGCTTGGCGAGGTGGTCAGGAGGTTTAGTGTACGGTGTCACCAATATGCTGATGACACCCAGCTCTGCCTCTCTTTTTCATCAGACCCAGACCCAGCAGTTTTGGTGCTTACCGAGTGTCTAGCAGCTATGGGGGATTGGATGAGGGCGAATCGACTAAAGCCAAATCCCAATAAGACGGAGGTGATGCTGGTGGGTAAGGTGGCAGGGGTGGCAGCCCCTATCATTGATGGGGTATGCCCTCGGCTGGTTCCCCAGGTACAGAGTCTGGGGGTGCTCCTTGACTCGCGGCTCCGCTTGGATGCGCAGGTTGAGGCTGTGGCAAGGAGTGTCTTTCACCAATTACATCTGGTGCGTCAGCTTCGGCCGTATGTCTCGGACTCTGACCTGGCCACTGTCATCCATGCTTTTATCACCTCTAGGCTAGACTACTGTAATGCGTGCTATGTGGGGCTGCAGCTGGTGCAGAACGCGGCGGCCCATCTTCTGGTGGGATTGGGCCACCAAGAACATATTACATTGCTCCTTTGGTTTCTGCACTGGCTGCCTGTAGTCTTTTGGGCCCAATTCAACGTGTTGGTGCTTGCCTATAAATCTCTAAACGGCCTTCACTTGACCTATTTGCAGGACCACCTCACCCCCTGAGTCCTCGACCGGCCCCTGCGGTCATCGGGGGGTGGTCTTCTTGCGGTCCCCAAGTCTACCGGGGGGCCACAATGGGGAGGGCCTTCCAGGTGGCTGTTCCACAACTGTGGAACTCCCTACCATTGGAGGCCAGTTTGGTCACAGATCTCCCCTCTTTTCGACGCTGTTGCAAAACGTGGCTGTTCCGCCTGGTCTTTGATGGGGAGGATGGGGAGGTTGGGGGGACTGGGTTAGGGTGGGGGGTGGTTAGGGATATTTTAATTCCTCCTTGTTCTGTGTCTTTTAAATTGATTTTACTGTTGACTGTAAGCTGGCCAGAGCTGCCTGTGGCAGGATGGGTGGGGTAAAAAAAATTAAAATAAATAAAATAAATAAATACTTCTCTTTAGGTTTTGCGTGAAATTGACCTGTGGGATCTAATGTTCTTAAGCAAATGATATAACTCATACAGAGGGGATGATTGCATATGCTTTCTTTCAGTAGGAAATTAGACTAAAAATAAAGAAGCTTCATAGGAGAAGGTGTAGGAAGGGACAAGCCTTAGGGATGGGCGAACGCGGTTCGGAGGTTCAGAGTTCGACCCAAACTCGGCCTGTTCAGACGACCGAACCAAACCGAACTTCAGAACACGAACTGGCCAAACCGAACTCAATCCGAACGTTGAAATGACTGAACAGTTCGGTCAGTTCAGATCACGTTCGGGTGAGTTCGGCTGGCAAAAAAAGGTTCACTGTAAGGTCAAACATGACAGGGAGGGCTAGTACTAGTCACTGAGGAGCAGACTTCCAGGCACCAGGGGTGGAGAGGCTTGCAAGAAATGAAACTATCTGCCTCCCCCCCTTCCCAACACCTTCTGAACTAGTCACTGTTCCTGAACAGCAGGCGTTGAGTAGGATTATTAGATTGCTTTAAGTTTCATTTGAGTTTTGTACTGAAATGAAACTTAAACCTTAAACTGAAATCTTGTGTTTGTGATTCCCCCCCATCCCATATAGAGAGATATAGATATAGAGAGATAGAGAAATAGGTTAGGGATAGTAGTTGTAGGAGCTAGCTTAGTGATAGAGATAGCGTTAGTGATTTAGTTTTAGTGTTTGTAGGAGTAGGCCTGTGTACTTATTAGATAATCCATTTAGTTCATAGCATTTAGAATAGTTAATTGCAGTTAGATTTAGTGTAGATATATATATATATATATAATATTAGATAAAAAAATATATTAAAAAAACCCATATAAAAACAAAAAAAACAAATAAAAAACAAAAGAAAACCATATAAAACCCAATAAAAAACCAAAAAAACATATAAAAAAAAACACCAAAAACCATAACATTTCCCGAACAGCCAAACCGAACGGCTGAACGGCTGAACCGAACGGCCGAACCGAACGGCCGAACCTGAACCCGGCGAACTAACCGAACTGCCGAACCGAACGCAGCCGAACCGAATGGACGAACCTGAGCCGCGATCTGTTCGCCCATCCCTAACAAGCCTGCTCTCTTAACTAGCACAGTCGTCTTGTTGAGTGCTATAGAGAGCTGAAATGAATATTCATGCTAACAAATAAATCTACTGAATTTGCATTATCCAAACCAAACCTGACAAAGTGGAAAATATCCACTATTCATTTAAATTTTGTAGAATATCTGTTTTGGATATTATCTGGTTTGGCATTTCAGTTTGTTGAGGTCGGATTTGCAAACTCTTTGTTTTGAGATAGGTACAAAATTTGACTTTGTGTCTTTAAGCTCTTTCCTCAGTACTTCATTGACTCTGCTATTCAGCATTAAATTAGTTGTTACTTCATATCTTCAGTGAAACAATTTTATATTCCCTACTTGTATATTTGGTGGTTGTTTTTGAATTTGAATCATGATTGTCTCATCTGTAAGGCAGGGCAAGGGGGAAACATATAGGGTAAACAAATGTGCAGGCAGCGAGCTGGCCCAGTCCAAGACAGAAAACCGTAGCCACCACTCTCCAGGTTGGCGAGTGGTAGGAAACTTGCCTGTCACTGGGAAAGCTGTCCCACCACGCGCATGACCCGTAAGGGGGCACCACTACAAACATACGGGTGGCCGGTCCCACCCCAAACCGGCTCTTAGCACCACCATGATGTGCAGCCATGGTGCCCAGCCATGGAGCATGGCCGTGGCGTCCCCCACCCCCATGACGGGAATGGCAGAACTGAACAAACATGCTGGCCTTGCCCAGGCTCTGCCCAAGACATTTTCCTGAGGACACATTCCAGGCCAGTCACCTCCCCAACCCAGGGCAGTAGCGGTCCCACATCTGACAGCATGGGAGCACATGTGTCGGTGAGTCCCAGGCCACAGTGGGCCAACACAAGCCAGTGTCGCGTTTGGTTTTTACCCATAAATGGAAAGTTAAAGATATATACTTGCAAAAAGTACTGAATAATGAAGTAAATGATATATTGAATAACAAACCACCAAATAACGAAGTTTAAAAAAGGGTGTGCTTCTCCACCATTAAAGTCAATGGCTCACATCCAATAGATTTATCCACCATTGTGAATAATGAAAGTGACAAATAATTCAAATAATTCAAAGTGACAAATTTTCAGAAAAGTGAATTAGATATTCATTTTGAAAACCAAATATCCAAATTAAATTTGTGAATTTGCAATTGCAAATTCATTCACTGTATATTTCTGATTTATTAGTTGTACTTGTAAAGAACGTGGAGAACCACATGTAGGAATACTTGCAAAGATGTCAGTGAAGAAGAGCCTATTAAAAAAGAAAAATCTTTTCCCTGCCCTTTCTCTTTCTTTTTCTGCCAAAATGGTTCCATGACAGTTTTACAATTCTACAGCCATATTTTTGCTTTTTTGTTGCTGAAGGTTCAAAGATTTAAAAATCTCAGATTTCAGTTCACTAAAAAGTATCACATCTTCTCTTATTAACTTACCTAGTAAGAATTATTTTAATCAAATAGTAGTTGTCTACTTTAAAAACTATTTGTTTAAAAGTGTGTATTCGTTGTGCAATTACTTAACTTTATTTATTTAGTTAGTTAGTTAGTTTTCACTTTTTTACCCCACCCTTCCCCATACACTCAGGACGGAGATTGAGAGCCACCCACAAAAAAGTTTGGACTCTAGGCAAATTCTTATGTCAGGTCCTCCATTAAAGCCATTTTAGGGTGTTTTTATTCGTGGCGACTCATGGCACCGCCATGGGGTGAGGACTCTCACACTGGGCAGGATCTGGTCTGGCTGCTGAACAGATGTGCTGGCGGCCTGGGCCAGGGAGGGGTTGGGGAGAAGGTGGGGCGATGTGTAGACTTGGTCCGCACAACCCCGCCTCCCACGCTGATGAGCGCGGCCCGCTCACCTCCCTGACAGGTGGGCACAACAGCCTATGAGGCTGTCGCACCTGCCTGGAAAAGCTTCGTCCCTGGACCAGAGTCAGGTAGAGCAGGCCTTCACCCATGATGGCCTGCTCTACCCTGGTTCAGGGATGGCTTCCCCGGGTCATGGCAGGGTTTAGCCCATGCTGTGACTTGGCAGGGAGCCCAAGTTACAGCGCAGGCTAAACACTACAGTAGTCCAGGGAAACCCCTGATCCTGCCTGAGGAAACATCTGGCAGGCAGGATCAGACATGACAGTACCACAGGTGGCAAGGCCACCCATAGTACCGTCATGTCTAAAAATAGCCTGTGAGTAATTAAATAGCCATTTTGGAAAGCACTAAAGGCCTGGGCCTAAAATTCTGCTTGGTTCCTCTGTGTAGAGTTACTATTTAAGTTTGACCTGGAGTCTCTGGGTTTTCATGCATTATTTCATGCATTGCTTCATGTCATGCTCTGGCATTTCTGACACTTCTCTCTTTAAACAGAATCAGGCTCTGGGTGAAGCCTTGATTTTTTTTCAATTTTTTCATTTCAATTTTAATTTATATCCTGCACTCTTTCGGCCAAGTCGACTCGAGGCGGCTTGCAACAATGCACAAAAAATATCAAAAATACAAATATATAGGTTTTGTATCCCACACAGAGGAAGCCTAGAAATAGCAACATAATACAATAACAACATTTGGGTCATCCCACACACAGGGACCCCACAGCATAGAAAAAGGAAAGCCCACCTCAACATTTACAACAACACATAGTACATCATATTTCAGCCCAAAGCTACATCCCACCAGTATTCACTACTAACACTCACAGCCCTGCTCTCACCAGGGATCACCTATAAATCACTTCCATCTGCTGCCACCAGGGGGCATCCTTCTTCTCAACCCCTCTCTCATGGGGAGAGATGAAGGCCTTCTCATCAATTAATACCAGTAGCAACTAACAGCCCTCCCGGCCCCACCTCCCGTCATGCCCTTCCAGACGTGCCTCTGGCATGGCCTCCAGCTGCCCCCAGTGTTATGGGGAGCAGTCCGGAAAAACGCCTCCCCGAGCCCCACCCCCACAAGGGTGGGAGGGGAGGGAGAGCCGTACCAAAGCCTCTTTGACATACCCCATTCCACCTCCCCGTTCTCCCACAGCATCTCCCCTAAACCCCTAAAAGTCCATAAAGGGTCCCCTTAAGGGTCGCATCCTTAGGAGCGACCCCTTGGCACAAGCCCGTAGCTGCACCCACGGCTGCGCCTCCGCCTCCGCTGTCTCATGTCTTAAATCCTGTAAATCCCCTCTGGGCAGGAAGTCCCTGCTGGAGCACCAGCCCCGCCCCCTCCTGCAACCAGGGGAGCGGGAGATGGAAAACAGGGGCTGGCAAATTCACAGTCTGATGGGGCCCCGCCTGGCCCAGCCATTTGTGCTGCCGCTGCCCCAGTCCCCTTCAGGTTTGTAGCCGGTGTCGGGAGGGGGGAGGAGTGTGTCCCACAGCTGGGATGCCTGCTGCCTTTAACCCCTCTGGGCAGGAAGTCCCTGCTGGAGCACCAGCCCCACTGTTTTCCCATATTAAACGGACAGGGTGTGTCAAAGGGTTGGCTTTAAAGTATAGTAATCCCGATCTATAAAAAGGGAGACGCAAAATTACCAACAAACTATAGGTCAATCAGCCTCTCAAGTGTGATCGGGAAACTCTTTGCTGCTAAATTCCTGCTAAAAAAATTACAACACTGGCAAAAGGTAGAGGATATTCTAGAGCCAGAACAGGCAGGGTTTCAGGAAGGACAATTGACAGTGAATCATGTTTTTATATTGAATCAACTGATATCTAAATATGCGCAGGGATTGAGTAGTTCTCCCCTCTTTCTGTGCTTTATTGACCTCTCTTCAGCATTCGACTCAATAGACAGAGAGAGACTGTGGTTCAAGTTGAGTAGATCCTCAATAGACCCTAGATTGCTGTTTCTGATGACCAAGCTTTACTCCAATAATACGCTCCAGATCAGATACAATATGTCACAGCAACTCATCTGTGTGACTCGTGGGGTCAGACAGGGATGTATCTTGGCACCAGCCCTTTTTAACTTGTATTTCAATGATGTTGTAAGCTTTATGAGTATAGAGGGCCTACATCCCCCCCACTTAGGTGACAGACAGATTTGAATCATGCTGTATGCTGATGATACAGTCCTGATCTCTCGTACACAAATTGGTATCCATAGGAGCATGGAGAGATTTAATCTCTTTTGCCAACAGGAAAACTTACTTGTTAATTATTCAAAGACCAAGGTGCTGATGAGAAGTAAGAGCAAAAAGAATCACCATTGGCTTATGGGAAATCAGGAAGTTGAGCAAGTTCAAAATTATAAATACTCAGGGGTATTATTTATATCATCAGCTGATTGGAGACAGCACTTCACTGTAACAACAGATCTTATGTGGAGAACCTCCAAGGTGATCCAGAGCCATTACTTTTCCCAGGGCGGGAGATTAGTGGGCCCTGCGCTGCGTTTATTTCACGTTAAAGCAGTGCCCCAATTTTTTGTACGCTGTAGCTCTCTGGGGATTAAAGTTTCGGATTAACATGGAGTCGATACAAAATGTCTTCCTTAGGACAATACTTGGAGTCCCTAGAGGGACCCTGCAGGTTCTTGTAATGGCAGAAACAATGTCAGTTACTATAAAGTAGGGATGGGCGAACGCGGTTCGGAAGTTCAGAGTTCGGACCGAACTTGGTCTGTTCGGTCGACCCAACTGAACTTCCAAACCGAACTCGAATTTCAAACCGAACCAAACCGAATCAAATTTCCAAACTCTGTTCTGTTCGCCTATTCCTAGTGGCAACACACACCAAAAAAACTGGTTTTGAATGGCCGAACTTGGTTCGGAAGTTCAGAATTCGACCGAACTTCGTCTGTTCGGTCGACTGAACCGAACTTCCAAACCAAACTCGAATTTCAAACCGAACCGAACTGAATTTCCGAACTCGAATTTCAAACCAAACCGAACCGAACTTCCGAACTCCGTTCTGTTCATCCATCCCTAATATAAAGTCGCAAGCGCTGACACAGCTAATAAAATTTTGGCTAAAGGTTGTGGTCTTTCCCCCTGATGTAAATTCCTTGCTTAAGATAGCCTGGGGGAAAGAATCATTTAATCCATGGGCCCAACTGGTAGAGAAAAAAGTTAACAAATTGGGGTTCTCAAGGGCATCCTTGTCCCCTCTGGGGTTAAAGGTGGCTACAACATTGGTCACGAGGAGGATTAAAGATCAGGAGGTACAGCTTGAAGATGCTGCCATTAGTTCCCAAAGGATCTCTCCAAACTTCTTACAGATTAAATGAATGCCAAATAGCCAGAGCTATGTATGTCTATAGGAAGATTGGCATCTCAGGCAGGCTCTTACCCTAATACGATTTAATGTGTTCCCCTCTGAGATGCTAGAGGGTAGATACAAGGGCACCCCTAGCGAGCTCCGTCTTTGTCGATGCTGTGCTGAACGGGTCGTGGAAGATAGAGCAGTGGCACGCATAATCTTTTTCTGCCCTTCTTACGTTGGTGCTCACAGTTTATTTCTGGACTACCTTATTGAGAAGTACACTAATATACCTCATGATAAATTATTATTAAAGCTCCTGAGGGGCTCTGATTTAGATGTCTCTAGAATGATGGCCAAATTTTGTGTTCATGTTTTGCGCTATAAGAAACAATTACCTCCCCCCTGATAACCAGCCTGTAAATGGTTTGGCTGAGAGAAGCCTTTTATGAAATTAAAATCTTAATTTTGCTTTGTGCTTAGAGGGGATGGGATATGGAGATGATTTACAAGCCCCTATGCAATTGCTGCTCAGATTTATGATACCGTGCTTATTGCTATCTGATAATCAGGCTTTGTATGCTACTGATCTGTTATAGCTCTAGAAATAACAAACAAATTGAACTAATTCGGCCTGTAAGATTGCATGTTCCTACCACTTTCCTGCTAGTGGTTATGTGATATTGTTTAAATATTCAATTGATTTTATATCAATTATACTGAACTTAGCCGCAAAATTGACACTGCTAAATAAGAAAGTTTTCAGTGGATTGCATATTGTTGTGCCGTCGTTGGTACAATTATGTTTTTATTTCGTGCTGTCTGAATGGATATGTACAACTTGTGTAAATTGTATGTGTTATTTTAACAAATTTATATATATGGATTTTGGCCGTGGCGAAAGCCCGTGCCACAATAAACAAACTTGAAACCGTTGACCATGAGTTGTTGGTGACTCGGTTGCAGGATCGTGCTGAGGTGGGCAGGACCGTTCTTGAATGGTTCCGCTCATTCCTGGCTGGTAGGACTCACCGTGTGGTCTTGGGTGAGTGTACATCTGCTCCCCGGGATCTCACATGTGGGGTTCCATAGGGTTTACTGTAAGGATTTTAGACAGTGTTTAGTTGCTAGGAAGTCACTCAGCCATCTTAAACTCATGGGTGTAGTCCTCACTAGAGCTGAAACAAGGTCCTGCAGAAATGGGCATAGCCATTAAGTTCAATTCCAGCTGGTAATTTTAGGTACTATAGCCATTAAGTTCAATTCCAGCCGGTAATTTTAGGTTCTATTCAGTGTCCACATCTGTTTTTACACTTTATGGGTAAAACAGTTGTAACGGCCCTCTTTGGTACCCACTAGAATGTGTATTCAGGCACCGCCAGATGTTGGCCTGGGACTGCCTCGGGGCAGGTAGACGGCTAGCCCAGGCTGCGTCCTCGACAAATCTCCGAGGGCACAGCCTGAGCTAAGGGCTGCCCACGTGGGCCGACACAGGCTAGCACGTGTGTTCAGACCCACCATCCCTGCCTCGGGGCAGGGGCTGCCATGGCCGAGTACCACAGCTGGCCACCATAGCTATCCATAATGGTGGGGAGTAGGGCGGGGTGGCTGGTAATCCCACATGTCTGTTGAGATCCCTGCCCCACCCAGAGCATGTGGGCAGTGGGACAGCTCTCCGGCCACGAGCACATTAGCTCAGTTTCCCGCCAACCTGTTTCCTGCCCCATGCTGGGTGGGAAAGTCGCTGCACCACCCACATGTCTGTTTTTACTCTATGTCTGTGTATATTGTCTGGAGAGAGAGAGAGAGATTTGTAGGATCCATCACAGAAATGTGTAAAAGTAAGCTCAGAATCACTGTCCTTAATCTTTTATCTTTTAATAGAAATATTGGTGTAATTGTTCTGTGACTAAAACAAAACATCAAAAAACCCTTCTCTGAAGTTAAATACCCAGCCATTAGTGCAAACAGGAGAAAGTTCTAGTCACAAAAGTAAAAAAAGTTTTAAAAGACATCACCCCTTTCCCCTCCCCCACAAAAGAATCAAGAACGAAAACATCTCTCCATTTAAATGTAATTTTAGAAAAGAAAGGGGGGGGGGGTGTTTTGTTTTTTGTTGCTTTTTTAAAAAAGAAACACTTAATGCCCTTTAATAATCCTATTCATGTTCTCCGATAAAATAATAAAAGCAGCTAATTTTTCTCCCCACAATGTTCATTTTGTCATCAAAATTCGACACCAGAGAATTATCACAGAGACGCTGCCATGTTTGCAAAATGTAGGCCTCATTGTGTTAAGATAAAGGAGGTTCCTATTCATGCCACAGATTGCTTGTCTTTTGAAATATATTTTGTAGTCCATTTAGTCCATTTCCATAGCATGAAAGGATCAGCAAATGGTAATTAAGTGCAGTAGCATATACAACACTATAATCATAATTGCTGGAATTATATTCTCCATTTTCTTCACATATTTTGCAGATGCTTACTCTTTTATCCATATGCCATGTTGCTTGTGTTCCCATTTTGTAGTTGTTGCTGTTAATTTGTTGCCTCATGTTTTATGTGTCACCATGGTTTTTATTCCCCCCTCGCCCTCCCTCCCATTCCCCATCCTCTCTGAAAAAGAATAAGGGTCTGATTCACTCAAAACGTCCTGTGGGTTGCATTGTTTCTAAAGCTCTCTAAGCCGTAGGGGCACCTTTCATTCTACAGCTGGCTTGGCAAGTGCTCAGCCCCACAACTGGATTAAAAACTTAAGAAGGAACTGCACCAATTTTCTGCTGAGTCTGTCAATCTGGAAGTTGAAAATAAGGTTCCCAACGATCCTGATTTTATCAGGACAATCCCAATTTCATACCTCCCAACAGTACCTTTTTGCCCAGTACAATAATGGGTTTTGTTATCTTGTATGAAGTCTAGCTTCCAGCTGTGTAAGCTTTGTACCTGATATCAAGGCTTGACAAATCCCGTTTTAAAAATAATGTGTGAGCCGCCTGGTGCCACTGTTTGCAATGGTGTGGCTGGGTGACTTCCGATGCGGGGAGGCGCATCTAAATGCCACCTGCGTGAGGTTTCTAAAAGTGGATTTTTAAATCCGCTAGATTGCCTGCTCATCTAAAAACGGACATTAGCACCTCATTAATACAGCCAGCGAAAGAGCTGATTCCGTGGCTGACTAGGGCTGGAACTGTATGATTGTTCTGTTTTTGCGGACATTTCCGCAAAAACGGAGCAGTTTTCATGTACTACTGCTGGAATTTCTATTCCGATCAGAATCCCAGTCGAAATAAATTATAATTTTTCTTTAAAAGACCATTTGTGCATGCAGAAAATGGATGTGAGGCCATTTTGCACATGCAGAAAATGACACTTCAGTATTATTATTTTATTATTATAAACAAACATTTATATAGCGCCAGCAGTGTACCTGGCACTTTACAAAGTAATAAAATAGACACGGTCCCTGCCCCTAGGGCTTACAATCTGAGAGACAGGAGCTGGGGGAGAGACTTAGGAAGGGGAACAGAGGGAGAGACAAGGGGTCTAACATTCATGAAGATGCGAGGTCTCAAGTGCACGTACTTGGCTTGGTTACGATGAGAATGACAGCAGGCAGGTCCATGTTGCAAGGATAAGGGTAAACCGATCGTAGGTATAGGAATAGTGGCTCAGCAGGATAAAGAGTCAGACAGAGCAGAGCGAAAGAGGTGAGTTTTAAGGAGAGATTTGAAGGTATGAAGGGAGGGGGCAAGGCGGATGTGGACAGGGAGGGAGTTCCAGGCATGGGGGGCAGCAAGTGAGAAGGGACGAAGGCGCTTAGGGGAGCAGGGAAGGCGTGGAAGGGTGAGAGAAGGGACAGAGGAGGAGCGAAGTGCACGGGCTGGAGTATGGAGGGCGATAAGTGCAGAGAGGTAGGGGGGAGCAAGGTTGTGAAGAGCTTTATAGGTGAAGACTAGGAGCTTGTGCAGGATTCGTTCAGGAAGGGGAAGCCAGTGAAGCGAAGAGAGGAGGGGCTGCACATGGTCGAAGCGACTGGCGAGGTAGATGACCCTGGCAGCAGAGTTTTGGACAGAGATGAGGGGAGAAAGGTGAGACCGGGGAAGGCCAGTGAGAAGGAGGTTACAGTAATCGAGGCGAGAGATGACCAGAGCATGAACAAGAGTTTTGGCAGACGAGACAGAGAGAAAAGGGCGAATCTTAGCAATGTTATGGAGGGAGAAGCGACAGGATTTAGCAACAGAGTCAATGTAGGGTTTAAAAGAAAGGGCTGAGTCAAAGATGAAGCCTAGGCTACGGGCTTGGGGGACAGGCAGGATGGTGACTCCATCAATAGTTATTGACAGTGAGGAAGGAGAGGAAGGATGAGGGGGGAAGATAAGGAGTTCAGTTTTAGCCATGTTGAGTTTGAGTTGACGTTGAGACATCCAGGTAGAGATGTCAGAGAGACAGTTGATGAGACGAGCTTGAACAGAGGGAGAGAGAGAGGGAGTAGAGAGATAGAGTTGAGTGTCATCAGCATAGAGGTGGTATTGGAAGCCATGGGAGGCAATGAGTTTGCCTAAGGATGAGGTATAGATCGAGAAGAGGAGAGGGCCAAGAACAGAGCCTTGAGGAACACCAACTGAGAGGGGGAAGGAGGAGGAGGCGGAGTTGGAGAGAGACACATTAAAGGAGCGGTCAGAGAGGTAGGAGGAGAACCAGTTATGGACAGAGCCACAAAAGCCAAGGGAGTGAAGGGAATCCAGCAAGAGTGAGTGGTCAACAGTATCGAAGGCAGCAGAGAGATCAAGGAGGACAAGAATGGAATAGAGACGTTTAGATTTAGCCACCAGAAGATCGTTGGTGATCTTAGCGAGAGCAGTTTCAGTAGAATGAAGGGGGCGGAAGCCAGATTGGAGGGGGTCAAGGGAGGAGTTGGAGGATAGGAAGTCAAGGCAGCGGGAGTAGACAACACGTTCAAGCAGCTTGGAAGCAAAAGGAAGGAGTGAGACAGGACGATAGCTAGAAGGGTCAGAGGGGTCAAGAGTGGACTTTTTGAGAATAGGAGAGACTGTGGCATGTTTGAAGGCAGAAGGGAAAGAGCCAGTAGAGAGGGAGAGGTTGATGATGTGCAGGAAGGAAGGGGCGACAGTGGGAGTAATGGAGGTGAGGAGGCGGGAAGGAATGGGATCAAGGGGGCAAGTGGAAGGGTTGGAGGAGGAGAGCAGAGAGGAGATTTCCTTAAGGGAGGCAGGGGAGAAGGAGGACATGAGAGAAGGAGGGGGAGGAGGGAGAGGGGTGGGAGTGGGAAGAGAGGAGTGGGAAGCGATGTCGAGGCGGATCTTGTCTATCTTGGAGGTGAAGAAGGAGGCAAGATCCTGAGCAGAAAGGGAAGAAGGAGGGGGAGGACAGGGAGGCTTGAGGAGGGAGTCAAAGGTAGAGAACAGGCGGCGAGGGTCCCGAGAACAGGACTCAATGCGGGAGGCATAGTAGTGTTGTCTAGCAAGGGAGATAGCAGAAGTAAGGGTGGAGAGACAGAATTTGAAGTGAAGGAAGTCAGCGTGAGAATGGGATTTGCGCCAGAGTCGTTCAGCAGCACGAGTGCAAGAACGGAGGTGGCGGATACTAGGGGTGAGCCAAGGACGGGGGTTGTGGGAGAAGGCAGGGCGGGAAGAGAGAGGGGCATGGGAGTCAAGTGTGGAGGAGAGAGAGGCGTTGAGAGCAGAGACAGCGGAGTCAGGGGAGGAGGAAGAGAAGACTGTAGGAAGAAGGGGAGAGAGAGAGGAGGCAAAATCCAGGGGATCAATAGCTTGAAGGTCACGGAAGGAGCGTAGAGAAGGGGAAGAGTGGGAAATGTTGAAAGAGGCAAGGAAGTGGTCTGATATAGGATGAGGATCGAAGGAGAGATCAGCGGCAGAGCAGTTTCTAGAGAGGACAAGATCAAGAGAATGGCTAGTATCTAATATGGTGCCTCCAATGCCACTGCCATTTTGGATCTGGGGAGCACCAATGCACACATGGAAAATGACGGCCAGACTGTTTTGTGCATATGAAAAATGCCCTGCCCATATCCAAGATGGTGGCAGTACCATTTTGGATATTTATTTTTTATTTATATTTATTTTTAAAATTTGATACCCTGCACCCATCCTGCCTTGGGCAGCTCAGGGCGGCTGAGCAGCACCAGGTTCTAAGCTAAATCAAAACTGGGCAAAGTTTCGCATTAAATGTTTTGGCTGACTCCTTGCACTGACTGCAGTTATTTGCTTATTTATTGCTGAGAGTGTATGCAGGGCACACATGGGGCTTGGTATCGGCCCTCTAGCAGCTCTGTTCAACACGTAAAAATAATGACAAATGGCAAAAACAGCAGGTAAGCCAATCAGTTTCCACCGTACGTGAATGAAGGCAAATGACATGTTTCCCACAGAAACAGCATTCTCCGTGATTTGTCATTTCAGGCCTAGTCAAAAATGGAAGCTGGGTGGAATTCCAGTTTCACCCCTAGTATGTGTGTGTATGCAGGGGCAGCCTGGCTCAAAAAGGCCTGGACAGCTGAGGTGTACTGGCCCGGACCTAGTGGAGGTTTGGGAGGACTAACACAGTGGTTTGACAGACTCCTAATGCCTGCTCCTGCTCCGTAGTGTTACCTCTGCCCACTGACTTATGAAATGAGGTTAGGGGGAGCCTCTGGAAAGGGGCCAAATAAAAACTTACTGTGGGTCACATTTGGCCCCCATGCCTGAGGTTACGCACACCTACGCTAAATGGAAAGACACTAGAACAGAGGCTCCCATTGCTTTGCCTATATGACCCCGTTTTGAGACTTCAAAATAATTCCATTATCCCAAATAGCAACAAAGACCTGCAAAGTATACAAAATATCAGTGGGCTCATGACCCCATCTGTATGTGATGTGACTCCGTTTGGTTAACTGAAATGGCAGCAATACAGCGTCATCACCATTTGGTTAAGGGCAACAGCCATTTTATGCATGCACAAAACAGTCTGACTACCATTTTGCACATGCACAATGATCTTTTTAATTTTGGTTTTCTCAGTCGAGAAATCACTTTGGGATCAAGATCTCATGAGATCTCGGCCCCAGTTCTTGAAATCACAAGTTTTCTCATCGCAAGAGAAGAAAATGTTTCTTGTTCAGCCCTAGAAGTGAATAGCAGGGAATCACTTACTCCCTGCATGCCCTGTTTTATACACTTCCTCTCAAGCACCTGGTGCTTGTAACTGTGGGAGACAGGATGCTGGGCTGGCTGGACGTTTGGCCTGACCCAATATGGCAGACGTTTGTTTGCTTGTTTGTTTGTACCCTCATTTTCTGTCTTGGGGTATTTTCCTACCCAGGGTGCACATCTCTTGCAAAAACTTGCAAGTTACTGGCTCTCCAACTTTGTCCTTTTAGGACATTCTCATCTGCACACAAGTACACAATTGTAAGGAGGCGGCCCGGCAGGATCGCCGCGGCGGCGGCCTGGGGCCGCTTGCAGGGCTGGAGGGGGTGGAGCAAAGCACGGTGTGCGACGGGGGTGAAGCCCCGCCCCTGTACGCACACTGTCAGGCACGCCAGGCACGCCCTGCAGGGGGCGTGGCTTACCTGCCTCACACTGACTTGGAGCAGGGTGGAGAGGCATAAATAGTGCTGGCGGGGCCTGGCCTCCCCGCCGGTAATCGAGTCCTCGAGAAGCTGGCCCCTGGTTTTTCCCTAAACCCGTTTGCAGAGAATTGGAGCCTGAGAGAGTGGAAGTGCGCGAGCGAGTGAGAGAGTGAG
>QEPC01006909.1:3651125-3675484 GCA_003113815.1 Sphenodon punctatus | reverse complement strand
ATGCAGCTGCTCAGGGAGCGCGCAGACCCACACGCCCATGCAGGGGCGAGGCCCAGTGTGCTGCCTGCAGGTGTACCGAATTGCACGCAAACATACCCCGGGCCCCCATGGGGGGGCGACCGGCTAGGGGCCTGCCCCCCGGCCAGCCCTGCCATCAGAGGCCCTGTATAACAGTTCAACTCCCCCCAGGGGCCCCACCACCATGCAGCGGGACAGGGCAGCTACCTATTGAATGCACCTCGTGGTCACAGCCGAGTGGTTCCGGGACTACACGGAGCAACTGCGCCTCCTTACCACGGAGGTGCACCTGGCCATCCGGCTGCAGGTTTCCCTGGCCTGGAGAGCTGCAAGGGCCTGCAGGGCCCACCACAGGCACAAGAGAGCCCGTGCTCGCCTCAGGGCACAGAGGGTCTCCGGGGCTGATTGGCAGGCTGTGAGCCAGAGCCGGACCTGGCCCGCAGCGCTCCGCGAGGCTGCCAGGCGCCTGCTGTGGGCAAGGGAGATCATGCGCCGGGCAGCCCTGCTCGCTATGCCCATTGACAGATGCCTATGGGTCGCTGAGCGCCCACAGATGTGGTGGGCTAGGGCGCTGGCCCAGTGGGAAGAGCCTGGAGGGCCCACTTCAGGATGGACAAGCTCACCCTGCTCCGCCTAGCGGAGCTCCTTACACCCTGGCTGGAGCATCAGCACACCTCCATGTGGACCCCCATCCCCATGGGGGATGCGGGTGGCAATAGGGGTCTGGGCCCTAGCAATGTCCGACTCGTGCCGGTCCGTGTCCCAGCACTTCGGGGTAGGGCTCAGCACTGTCGCCTGTATCCTCTGGGACGTGTGCGAGGTGGTGGAGGGCGTGCTCCTGGACAGAATGATCCAGCTGGTGGACCAGGGGGCCGTGATGGCAGAATTCGCGGCCGGAGACTTCCCCAACTGCATGGGAGCCGTGGACGGCACCCACATAGAGATACTCCGCCCCTCCTCCAGGGAGGCACTAGAGTATGTGAACAAGCACGGGTATTACTCCCTTCAGCTGCAGGGGGTGGCGGATCACCGGGGCCGGTTCATAGACATCTACACAGGCAACTCCGGCCAAAGTCACAATGCCAGGATCATGACCATCTCCCCCTTCTATGCCCGGATGTTCCGGGGGGACTTCGCTGACATGGGCAGGAGCTGGATCAAGGGGGTCCCGATGCCCCCCTGTATCCTGGGGGACCCTGCCTACCCCCTGACCCGGAGGTTGATGAAGGTCTACCCTGTACCGCGGACCCCGGCGGAGGTGCTATACAATACCCACCTGTGCTCCAGCCGGACCGTGGTGGAGCGTGCCTTCGGGGCCCTCAAGCAGCGCTGGAGGAGCGTTGCTGGCCAGCTTGATTTCACTGTGGCGACCTGGCCCTGGTGATCGGTGCCTGTTGTGTGCTCCACAATGTATGCGAGACAGAGGGGGCAGCCCTGGAGTACCCCGAGCCCCACCGGCACCCCGGTCCGGTGCCCCTGTACGTGAACACCGAGAACCCTAGGGAGTTCCGTTACGCTAAGCAGATCCAGGACGCCCTGGTGAGGCATATCGCCCACTTACCCTCAATGTCGGTCTCTGATCCCTCCAAGGCCGGCCCCTTGGTGTTGGAGTGCTCCCCCATGGACCACTGGCTGAGGGTGATGAGGGTGCCGGCCTCGGACTCCGCGGTCCCATCCTGGGGGTGTGTGATCTCCGAGCTGCTGGCAGGGGGGGGGGCTGCAGGTTCCAGAGGTCCCAGGGCGTTCCTCCTGGGGGTCCGGGGCCCTGGAGCTCGTGTCTACCAGGGGGGCGGCGAGGGGAAGGGGTACCTCGGCCTGTTCCCTGCCCTAGACCACAGCGCTCCCCACGAGCCTTGGGGCAACTATGGACCCCTTCATGTGGAGTATTCGGTCCAGAACATCGTATAATGGGGCGGTCCGGGCACCGTGTCCAGACCGCCTATTGTTGTCCCAGATGGTTTTGTACCCCCTCTTCAGCTCCTTGGCCTTGGAGCGGCAATGTGCCATGGTGCACTGGTGCCCCGCCGCCTTCATGTCCCACACTATGTCCTTGTAGACATGCTGGTTGCGCTGGTTAAGCGCAAGCTCTAGCTGGTACTCCAGGGTCCCCCCATATCCTTATAAAGTCCCGGGTCTCCTGGAGCCCCCACTGGCCCCCTCTGTGGTAGGCCTTCCTCCTTCGTCTCCACCATGGGTTGTCCTCCTCCTCCTCTGCCTCCACCCGGGCAGGGCCGGTGTCCTCTGGGGGCTCATCTGCCCAGGCCCTTTTCTGTGTCTGTGGGGACAGGGGGTGGGGGATATAGGGTTGGGTGCGGGTCTGGCCCCCTCTCAGGGTGCCCTTTCCCCCTCCTCCCTGCCTGGCACCTGGGCGTGCCCCGTGCCCTCCCTGGGTGCCCCTGTGCCCCCTGTTCCCCTCCCCTTGCTTCCCCTTACCCATTTCCAGGGTGCCTCCGCCTCCCCCAGTCTGGCTGTTGTCCCCGGGGCGTCATGTCCCGGCTGCTGCGGGTGTTGTCCCTGCACCTCCTCCATCCTCAGCACGACCCCCTTCTCCCCCTCTTCTGCCTGCACTCCCTCCACCACTTCCCCTGCCTCCTCCTCCTCCACCGTTGCTTTCTCTCCCACCGCTCTCTTCCGCCTCCCTCCTCGCTCCATCCCGCCACGCTTGCCTGCTGCGGAGTTCCCTTTAAATTTCCCTCCGGTGGTTGTGTTGTTGCTGGTTGCCTGGCAGCGACGCTGCATGCATTGTCCACAGCTGGGGATCATTTCCTTTGGTTCCATCGGGTGATTGGCATCCAGACGTTACTTTTTGTTGGTTCCCAGTGGGGATCTCTTTGACCATGCTTCCCAGGATATTCCCCCGGCTAGCCCGGGAAGCGTGGCTGAAATTGACCCCATGTGGGTATTGAGCGTGGTGAACATCTGGCGGGTGCCGAACAGACGTTCCGGGGTCTTTGGCCCCGCCGCGGAATTGAGCGTGGTTCACTGTGGTTGAGCGTGATCTCGTAACGTCTGAAAATACCCTCTGTGGTGCCTGCTTCAAAGAAGATGCCTGCCTCTGATGTCTTGCGGAAAGAATTATTGAGCAAAGGTGTTGTTGGGTTTTCTGTCCGCAAAGCTTCCTTTCCAACTAGTACTACACCAGAGACCTCACAGTCTAAAATGCAGTCAAACCCTAAAAGTACACAAATAATTTCCTACAGGAAGTACATGAACTTAAGCAGCATTGTTTTTGAAGGGAGAACAATTGTCAACATAAATCAATGGGATTTGGTGAGATATGAAAGAAACCATATCTCTTCTCCATGCACATGTTGTTATAAAATTGACTGACCTTATCTTTAGGCCCTTTGCCTCCCTACCAAATTGGCCTGAAATTGGCCTGTGGGATCACACGCACACACACATCACAAACACGCACAAATATGGTGGTACATAAACCTTCTTTCCACAAGAAAGAAGGCTAAAAATTCCCTAGGCATGTTGATGTATTTGTTACATTATTAGGTGAATGGATTTTAAGGCCAGAAGGGACCATTATGATCATCTAGTCTGACTTCCTGAATAACACAGGCCATAATATTTCCCCTAGTAATTACTGCATTAAACCCAATAACTTCAGGTTGAGCTATAGCATGGGTTTTAGAAAGATACCACCTCCCCCGCTCCCCACCTAAATACTTATTCAAAGGTTCCATGATGGATATTCCACCATGTACCTAATTTAGGATGTTCCCATATTTAATCGTCCCCAATGTTTAAAAATGAGTGCCTTGTTTCTAGTTGTCTGGCTTCCAGCTGTCTTGGGCAGGTGGTGAAAATGTGGTTTAAGGGAGACTGAGTACAATCTTCATTCCTCCCTGCTGTTCCCAAGTCCTCAGGGACCGCCTCACCCTCCACGCCCCAGAGCGGCTCCTGCGGTTGGCCGGGGGTGCCTTCCTGGCGGTCCCCCGCGTAAAGCAGGGGGCCACAATGGAGAGGACATTCTCGGTGGCCGGACCGCACCTTTGAAACTCCCTTCCGGAGGAAGCTTGCGTGGCCCCAAGCCTGTTGTCATTCCGGCAGTGTTGTAAAACCTGGCTGTTCGCCTAAGCCTTTGAGGTGGGGGGGTGGGTTAGGGTTGTGTGTTTTTGCTCCCCTACCCTGTTTACTGTTTTAATGCCCGGGGCCCTGTTTTAAACATTTAATGTGTTTGATTGTTTTAAATTGTTTTATACTTGTTTTTATGTACTTTTATTATTGTTGGAAGCCACCCCGAGCTGTTTTCAGGAGGGGCGGGGTATAAATTACAGAAATAAATAAATAAATAAATAAATAAAGTATATAATGGGAACTTCCGAAATGAATGGCACAGACGCTGTAGTCTTCTATGGTTAAAACAGGCAGGCAACTTTATTCTTGCTGCGCTCAGTACAACACAGCCTATCTAATTGTTTCCTGACTAGGGATGTGTGAACGCGGTTCGGAAGTTCAGAGTTCAGCCCGAACTCGACTAGTTCGGTCAACCAAACTGAACTTCTAAACCGAACTCGAATTCAAATGAACTGTTCAGTCGAATCCGAACCAGTTCGGAAAGCCAAAAACAGCTTAAAACACCAGTTCTGAATGTACAAACTCGGTTCGGAAGTTTGGAATTTGAACGAACTCGACTAGTTCGGTTGACTGAACCGAACTTCTGAACCGAACTCGATTTTTGAACCGAACCAAACTGAATTTCTGAACTCGGTTCTGTTCGCACATCCCTACTCCTGACTGCCCCCAATCTCTTGACCCAATAAAAAAACTGTCCTGCATGTGTTACTAACAGCAAGCAATCTTGCATAATGTTGAGTGGACTGCATTATTTCAAATCAGGGATGGGTAACCTCTGACTCCACAGCCATTTCCAGCCCCACCCCTCTTTTAAATGAGACACACTACAACTGTCCTGAAGTTGCTCTTTAATTTTCCCATCCTTAATTCCACTCGATGGAGGACTCACTTGGCCCCAAGGCTTGCCTGGAAGAGGTGGAACAAAAGGGGCACATTGTCCTAGGACGCATGGAAAAGAGGGCCTCACAAAACGACTGTTGCAACATGGTGGAAGGTGGAATGAAACTGACACATTTGAAAAGCTGCCTCAGACTTCCAGGAACCTCTTTGTGGTCCTACTGGGACTATACTGAATGTGAGGTCAGTTGTCAATAAGTCATCTACCACCTGGGAGTCAATCCCGGAGTGGGACGCCGAACTCATGTGTATTACAGAGACCTGGCTGGACAATGAATCGGGCCCTATTTTGACCGATCTTGTTCCAGCTGGGTTCTCTGTGCAGCATCAGCCTCGGCTGGAGGGACCGGGAGGGGGTGTGTAGCCATTGTTATCAAGGATGCATTGTTATCAAGGATGCATTGCGGTGTTTGAAGAGGGAGAGCAGGCGGTTAGAGTGACGGTGGCGCCGGACTCGCAACCAGTATGATCGATCACAGCATAAGAGCAGTTTAAAGGCCTATGCTGTGGTGGTGCAGGCAGCAAAGAAGCAGTTCTTTGCTGCCCTTATTGCATCTGCAAAGTCATGTCCAACTGAGCTTTTCCAGGTGGTGAAAGGTTTGGCCAGTCCTGTCTGTCTCCGCCTGGACCTGGAGCAATCCAGTGACCGATGTGACCGGTTTATCGAGTACTTTGTAGATAAGATTGCTTGCATCCGCCACGATTTCGGTTCCGCAGTTATTGCAGAGGATCATCTGGGGGCTATGGATGCCCCGTCCTGTCCTGTTTTGTGGGATCAGTTTCAGATGGTGGCGCCTGCCAATGTGGAGTTCTTGTTGGGATCTGTTCATGCCACTACTTGTGAGCAAAATCCATGCCCGTCCTGGCTGGTGAAAGCTAGCCAGGAGACCGTTGTTGGCTGGGGTGGTTAGTGCCTCCCTTCGGGAGGGCAGGGTGCCTGACTGCCTAAATGAGGCTGTGGTTAGGCCCCTGCTCAAGAAACCATCTCTTGATGCTGACGCTCTGGCCAGTTATCGGCTGGTCTCTAACCTTCCCTTTTTAGGGAAGGTTATTGAATGGTCTGTGACACAGCAGCTCCAGGAACCTCTGGACCACACCGGTTTCCTTGATCCCTCCCATTCTGGGTTTTGACCTGGGTATGGCACGGAGACGGCCTTGGTGGCCTTGGTTGACGATCTCCGTCTGGCGTTGGACCAGGGTCGTCAGACCTTACTGGTCCTGCTAGACCTTTCGGCTGCATTCGACACAGTCGATCATGAGGTGTTGGTGACTCGCCTGCGGGACCGTGCTGGAATTGGCGGAACGGTCTTGGACTGGTTTCGTTCATTCCTGGCCGGGAGAACTCACCGGGTGGTCTTGGGGGAGTGTACGTCTTCCCCCCGGGACCTCGCGTGTGGAGTCCCGCAGGGTGCCATTCTGTCCCCCCTCTTGTTTAACATCTATATGCAGCCGTTAGGGGAGATCGTGAGGGGGTTTCAGGGCATGCAGTGTCATCAGTATGCTGATGACACTCAGCTCTACCTCTCCTTTTCCACCGACCCAGGCCATGCAGTCTCCTTATTTTCCCAGTGCCTGTCAGCTGTGGGGGCTTGGATGAGGTTGAGCCATCTGCAACTGAATCCTGACAAGACGGAGGTGATGTTGGTGGGCGAGGGCTTGGGGAGCCTGGGGGTGGTTGAATCTCCTCTTGTTGGGGGGGTTCGCCCCCCCATGGTGTCTCAAGTGCGGAGTCTGGGTGTGCTCCTTGATTCGCGGCTCAGCTTGGAATCTCAGGTTGTGGCCGTGGCGGGGAGTGCGTTTCGGCAGTTACATCTTGTCCGGCGGCTTCGGCCGTATCTCTCAGACTCCGACCTCGCCACTGTCATCCATGCCTTCATCACCTCGAGGCTGGATTACTGCAACGCGCTCTACGTGGGGCTGCCCGAGAAGCTGGTCCGGAGGTTGCAGCTGGTGCAGAATGCCGCGGCCCGTCTCCTGACGGGGGCGGGTCGCAGGGAGCACATGACACCAGTGCTCCGGGCTCTGCACTGGCTGCCTATAAACCACTGGGCCAGGTTCAAGGTGCTGGTTTTAACCTTTAAAGCCCTTCACGGCCTGGGCCCTAATTATCTGCACGATCGCCTCACTCCCCATGTGCCCGTGCGACCCTTGAGATTGTCCGTGGGAGCCTTTTTGGAGGTTCCCCGGGTGAGGCGGGTGGCCTCTGACGTTAGATCTTTTTCGGTGGTCACCCCTGTGCTGTGGAATTCACTCCCGGAGGAGGCTCAGTTGGCTCCCACTCTCCTGCTGTTTCGGCGTGTATGTAAGACCTGGCTGTTCCGTCAGGCTTTTGGTGAGGGGTAGGGGAGGGGGGTGGATTTCCCTACATTGTATTGTATTTTAAAAAATTTTATTTATTTATTTATTGAGTGTTGTTTGCCGCCCCGGGCTGCCCTGTGGGCAGGAGGGGTGGGATATAAATTTTAAATAAATAAAATAAATAAATATAAAAGATACCAGGATGCTCACCTCCACCAGGAAATGGGTCCCCTTCCCTGGTCTGGGAGCAGAGAGTATTGTGGCACGATGGACCTTTCTCATCCATTAACAGGAACAAGCAGTGGATCCTAAAAGCACCTAGAGAATAAGTGAGTTTCCAGGTGCTTTTTGAAGATTAGGAGGGAGGAACTAAGACAGACATCCAGAAGGAGCGGGCCCACCACAGCAAAGGCCTGATTGCCTGCTGAGCTGACCTATGACCCAATGGCAACATCCCCAAACAGGGAGTAGTTTCTGAGCAGAGCCATCAGTGTGAGGCTCCAGGAACAGGTCTCAAATATAGCCAGGACCTATACCTATGGTGGCTTTTATTTATTCAGGGAAGACTGGTTAGGGGAGGTTATGCTCTTAGGGTACGGGGGTGGTAGGAAAGTTAGGGATTTTCTCCAGCCTCGGTGTGAAGGGGCTGGAGAGGGAGTGGGTTTGGGAGGGGGATCTTTTCCCCAAGTGCGAGGGGGGGAAAGATTCCTGTGGGGGGAGTTGTGATATCTTGCCCGGTGTGAGGAGGTTTTGGGGATTGAATGAGGGTGAGCAGACTGAGGTTGAATCCCAACAAGATGGAGGTGATGGTGGTGGGAAGGGCAGTGGAAGGGCAGTGGCGCCATTGATGGAATCCGCCCTCCACTGGTATTCCAGGTCCGTAGCATGCTCCTCAATCCGCAGCTCTGCCTGGATTGCCAGGTGGGGGCTGTGGTGAGGAATGCGTTTCGCCAATTACATCTGGTGCGACAGCTTCAGCCATATGTTTCAGATGGTAACCTGGCCATCATCATCCGTTATTTCATTACCTCGAGATTGGCATATTGCAACACACTCTATGTGGGACTACCTATGGTGACGGTCCAAAGACTGCAGCTGGTTCAGAAAGCAGCGGCCCATCTCCTTACAGGGACGTGTTGCCATGAGCACATTACACCGGTGCTCTGGGCTCTGCACTGGCTACCTATAGCCATCCTGGCCCGATTCAATGTATTGGATCTGACCTATAAAACCCTATACTAGGGATGAGCGAACAGAACGGAGTTTGGAAATTCGGTTCAGGTCAGTTTGAAATTCGAGTTCGGAAATTTGGTTCGCTTCAGTTCGGTTTGAAATTCGAGTTCGGTTCAGAAGTTCGGTTCAGTCAACCGAACAGACCGAGTTCGGTCCGAACTCCGAACTTCCGAACCGCGTTTGCCCATCCCTACCCTATATGGCTTTGGCCCAAATTACCTATGAGACCGCCTCACTCTCCGTGCTCTGGAGCAGCCTCTGTGGTCTGCTGGGAGTGCCCTTCTCAAGGTCCCCCATGTGGTCCAGGGGGCCACTATGGAGAGAGCATTCTCTGTGGCCACATCTAGGTGGTGGAACTCCTTCCTGGTGGAGGCCCAGGTAGCCCTGGATTTCCCCACCTTCTGTTGTATGTGTAAAACATTGCTGTTCCGCCTGGCTTTTGGTGAGGGAGATAGGGTGTAGGGTGGGATGGGGGGCTAGGAGGGGAGGGGCTGGTTCTGTGCCGTCTCTTTGTATTTGCATTTTTGGTTTTTATTGATTTTAATGTGTTTTAATGTTGTAAGTCGCCCCGGGCTGCTTGGAGCAGGAGGGGCGGGGTACCAAATGTTTTTTTAATAAATAAATATAAATAAATAAATAGCATTCAGGGCCCTGAAAATTAGCAGCATACTCGTAAACTCAATCCATCGCTCTGCAGGCAGCCAATGTCGAGAACACAGGGTGGGCATAATAGGATCATGACTGCCCAAGCCAGTAAGCAGCCACTATGACATTCTGAACAAGGTGCAAGTGACAAATAAGCGCTGGCAGCAACCCGTAGAAGAGGGATTTATGATAATGAAGCCTCATGGTCACCAGGACATGGGTCACTGTGGCAAGGTCAGCCTGAGATAAATAAGTGCAGATTGCATAGCGGAAGAAAAATCTCTGAACCACATATGGCACCTGAGTTTTCATGGACAGAACATGAGTGTAAATGACGCCAGAGTTCTTTACCTAGCCAAATACCTCTTCGTGGACCCCATCCACATGCAGTGGCCTGAGGGAGGCAAGGGCTGCTCGTCCCCACCAACATCATCTCAGTCTTCTCCAGATTGAGCACGAAGTAGCTCCAACTCATCCAGCCGGCTATATCATTCAGGCATTCCTCCAAGGCAGAAACCGAGATGGCAGAGCTCACAATGCAAGAAATACGCAGTTATCTACCATCTGCATACTGGTGATGATACTCAACCCTGTGTTTGGTCATAACATCCCCAAAGAGTTGCATCCGTTTAACCACATTACTGCATTACCTTTTAGCGAACATTTAACTTTTCTTTTTTTCCCCTTCCTCCCTCTATCTGAACTGGTTTGGTTACGCAGTAAATGGCAATTTGGCCAACAGTAGTCAGTAAAGGGTAATATCCTGTGTTCCAGTGTGGCGGTTAACCTCTGCTGCTACCAGATAGTTACTGAATCCATTTAATTTCCAGAGAGACTGTGCGGTTGCCATGTTGGTCCCAAGTGACAGAGATGGAGACAAGGTGGTTTCAACATCATGGTTTATTCAACTGCTTTTCGCCCAATAAAAGATATCATCCAAAACACCTCGTCTCCATCTCTAATTAGAGCATGGACTAGAGCTCTGACAAGGGAAGTAGTTATGATGTAGCTCAGCTGACCCAGTGAAAGAAAGACAGCTCATCATAACTGCTTGCGTACAGTCATGTGTAGGAGGAACAGATTAATTCCAGTTTCACCTGCACACAAACAGTTCCTTTTCTTTATCATAATATTGTTTATGGTGCTTTCGGAATGTTGACATGCTGTTGTGCAGCTGATGATCAATTAGTTAACGTTTGTAAAGCACTGGAGAGACAAAGCACCATTGAAGTACTGTGCACTGCCATTATTATGAGCACACTTCAAACTCCTTAGGTAACTGCTGGGAGCACAGCAGACATGATCTTAATCTATTAATAGCCCTTTATAAGTGCAGTTGTTCAGTGCCTGCCAAAACATTGCTATTGTAGTGTAATTCCTTCTTCTTCTCCTTCCCAAATAGCAAAGGTGTCACAAATGTTAATAACAAGGAAGCACAATTGCTCCACTCATCTTGTTTCCATTTTTTTTGGTGCACAAGAGAGTTTGTCGCCTTTAAAATGACAGCAGAGAATCTCATCCCACTACGATCCCAATCATGTGTGCAAGGTCTTTAATTTGGAATTGGAGTGCCAGATAATTAGTAGTTGAGGTGGAATCACACTGTTTTGTGAGTCCCCTGGCCCAATTAGTAAATCAGATTGTAAAAGGTTACTGGAAAGGGGCCCTTAATCTTATCAGCGTTTTACCTTTTTAAATACACTGCAGACAGTTGTATTGTGGTATTTTGGAGGAGAACTGGGGTCTTTGCAGCTTACACCTTTTACCTGTGATGCGGAACAACATTGTCCTATAGCTTCATCCTGAGGATGCCAGTGCCAAATGGATAGCAAAGGTTCAAGGGAAAGTTAGGATTCAGGCCAGCACAGGGCACCATGCATTGGGGAAGACCACACAACAGCCTCCAATAGAAGAGGTCTATGAATAAATTTGAAATGACAATAGGAATATTAGAAGAACCAGTATAAAATACAGACCCAAAGCATCTCGACCACGGGGTCTATTGCAATCCACTGGGGGCTTCCTATGCATGGGGCCCATGGATAAATTAGAAATAATGACATGTGTGTAACATATGGGTCCACAAATTGGGGAGCTCAGAAGGGGATGTTATGCTTTCTGAACATCAAAAATGAATTACGGTAACATTTTCCCTTTTCTAATAGGCTAGTCTGTGGGGGTTAACAAACACGACTCTAGCCCGGTTGGTTTGCTTTGGCGCATCTGGGCCAGTGCTGAACCCCACATATCTGTTCCAGGCCCGTCAGTTGGGGGCCCAGTTGAAACCCCAATTTGAGCTGGCCAGGTGGCCCAGAGCAGGGCGAACCGATGGGCACGTCTGTTTTCGCACCTGCCCAGCCCAGCATGGAAGGTCATCATGGCAGCCAGCTATGGCTGCTAAGTTTAGCCTAGCAAAGAGAAGATTCCAAGGACTCCTTAAATATCTAAAAGGCGGTGACAAAGAAGATGACGAGGAACTGTTCCACACGGCTACAGAACGCAAGACTGGAAATAACGGGCTCAAATTACAGAAAGGTAGATTCTAGTTAACTATCATGAAAAAAATCCTACGAGTAAGAGCTGTTTGGCAGTGGAACAAGTTGCCTAGGGAGGTTGCAGGCGCTCCGTGGCTGGAGGTTTTCAAGCAGAGGTTAGTCAGTCATCTGCTGGGGATGTTATAGCTGTAGTCATCTTGCATACAAGGAGTGGTTGGACTAAATGAACTCCAAGGTCCCTTCAAACGCTGGGATTCTACAACTATTTGTCAAAACAAATATTTTCTATTGATTTTTCCCTATTGGTTTTGGTTCTGATAAAATAGATAACAGCCACTGTTTGTTCCTGTTTCATTGGATATCCATATTGGTTGTTGAAACAATGGGTAAAAACAGATGTGTGGCTGGTGTGGCAACTCTCTGGCCCGGGGCGGGGTGGGGATCAGCAGCTGCCACTCTCCGGGTTGGCAGGCAGCATGCAACAGATGGTGGCCGGGTGGCCATAGAGTCATCCCACTGCCCTGCCCCCACTTTGCTCACAATGCCCCTCCTCCCACCATGATGGACAGCCATGGCATCCAATGACGGACAGCCATGACCATGGTGATGGAAGGGCAAACACACACATTGGCCTGCTGTGGCCCATGTTGGTCTGCTTCGGCAGCCCTTGGCCTGAAATGAGCAACTGAGATCTTCTGGGGGAGGCAGTCTGGGCCAGCTGCCTACCCAGCCCGGGGCAGTCTCAGGCCAACATCTGGTAGCTGGGGAACAGACGGGTGAGTGACTCCTTGGCCCAGGCAGGCCACAGCGGGCCACAGTGGGTCCGAGTCATGTCTGTCTTCACCCAACGTAACCAAAATACCAAAATGATCGAAATAGCTGAAACAAAATACTGATTTATTATTTTAAAAATCAAAAGAAAATATTTAGATGAGTGAATAATTGTTTTATTTTATTTATTTATTTATTGAGGGTGGGGTACTACTTGGATAATGGGAGGGCTATCCAAAAGGAAAAATATTATCCATGAATCCACTTTTTACAGCTGTAATTTTAAAGAAAAGCACCTCTCTGGATATTTCAATACATCCAGAATTCTCTTGTCTCTCTGGCATAAGGCATTTTCCTGTCCTGCTCACAATAGTCAAAGATTTTGAGGGGAGCTGAAACAAATAAGGCTTTTCAATTTGCAAAGCAAATTTGGCAACTCATTTCTTTTGACAAACACTCTGCTTAATTCATATTCATGCTCCTGAGAATATACACACAAACTTTGACTTTCTTAAGGTGAAGCTCTTAAGAAAGTTAAAAAGGTGCAAATAAAACCTGGGGGAAAGGAGAAAGGAAAATGTAAACAAGGTCAAGAAGAACAAAGAGCAGAACAAAGAGAGTGAGAGCATATGAGAAGCAAGAGAGGAGTAAAAACAAAAAAAAAAGTATAAAGTTACAGGCAAAGAGAAGACAAATCGCCTCAAAAAGGAAAACTGAGCTAAACTCTTAGCATAGACCAGGGATGAGGAACTTTCCCCCTGTGGACCACATCTGGTCTGCCACTCTGCCTTCCCCCTTATCCCCTACATAACACCAATTTGGGGGCTTCTTCAAAGGGAGGTAGGGCCACTAGGGCTGAGCATACCATAATGGGAGTGGACCACCAGAACAGAAGAGAAACAGGGGCGTAGTTATCATAGGGACTAAAGGGACATTTGTCCCGGGGATACGCTGGGGGGGGGCGGGGGGCGGTAGACACAAATCCTGTTCTGTTGCTGCGTGGTCAGGTAAAGACTGAGCTGAGAGAAAGCACCTGCAGTGCACGTGGGACTCACCCAGCAGGTGGCACTGGACAGAGTAAGCACCAGCAGTCGCATGAGGTAGGCAACGCAGTCGCAAGCTTCAGGGCTCAAGTGGAGGGAGGGGGAGGCACCATTGTGTCAGGAGTGTCTCTGGAGTCAGAGCAGCAGACTCACTGGACTTATCATGTAAGTTGACAGTTTTCTGCAATACGGATGCTGTGGGGAAGAAGAAGGGGAGGGGGTGGGAAAGGCGGGAGGATGGTGATGGGGGGCAAGTCCATTGCTTGCGCCTGGGACCATTCCACCCTAGCTACACCCCTGAAGAGAGAGCAGGCCTCCTCCACTAGGCCTGAAGTGACAGCGGTTTTTGCCGTTTTGCCATTTACAGTCAACGTTTTGACAGTTTTGCCACCGCTCCAACAGCATTGGCATCAATTTGCAGCACTATCCTACATTTTGCGACAGTTCCAGGTATTTTGCAGCATTTGAGATAATAGTGACAATTTCTGACACTTCCAACATTTCCGACAGTTTTCCCAACATTTCCAACAGTTTTCCTGCCACTCTAGAGACATATTCCAACACTTTAGTAACACATTCCAACACTTTGTAGCAATTTCCAATACTTTATGGGACTTGCGACAGTTTCCGACAATTTCTCCACTGCCAAGAATATAGTGACAAGCAACAACGGAAAGTGGCAGCAAGCATCGGAATAAGTATGGGGATGCCGCAGCCATGCCATACCGGGGGGGAAAACGGCAATGGATGGGAGGTTTCCGACAGAACTGTCAGACACTGCCGCACGTCATTGCAGGCCTATCACTCTACCCCTACCCCACAATCTAGTGTACCCTGGCCTCTCCACTCCAGTAGCCTACACCTCCTCATGCTCTGCCCTCTCCCCCTTTCCAAGTGGGATCGTGGGCAGATCTCACCCCTCCCTTCATAAGAATCAGCATACCCTACCATAAGCTGTGTATACAAGTGTAACGCCCCCTTGGCTACCCCCTATCTCTGACCCTCCTGGGGAGGGGTCCAAGGAATAGGGCGCCTGGTTTCAAGGGCTCGTTCTCTTAGAATTTCTTTGGCGCCGAATGGCAGTGCCTCCACCTGGGGTGGAGACAGGGCTATGGAGTCCCTGCAGAGGAAAAAGGGGTGGGCTGGTTCCCCCTCTGCACAACCCAGGGCCCAGTGGTGGGAATGCATAATACCAGCTCAGAGAAAATCCCCCCCATTTGAGACATGTGCGCATGAAGCAGGTTACCAAGATACACAAACAGGTTTATTATTATAACGTAAGATAAGCCTAATAAGGCAGTGACTACTTCTCTCAATTACTGTTCCCCGAACAGACTCTCTGGGCCCCAACCCTCCCCTACAACACTATGCTGGGCTAGTCAGAGTATAAGTTGAGGCCACCAAAGGGCACCTGGCCAAGGTGCAATCTAGCTGGATCTTGAGGTAGGACAACCCCTCAGGCTGAGGGGCTCCTCCTCCCTGGTCTGGCTTAAGCTGGACTGGGCTGCCCAAATGGATACTCCCTCCACCAGCCGCCCTGCCAGCCGACCTCCCTCGCCGTCTTCCCCTGCTGGCCATCCTGCCAGCCGACCTCCCTCGCCGTCCCTCTGGTACCTAGGGTTTGGAATCCTCAGTCACTCTGTCCTCCCATCGGGTCCCCATCAGCCGATTTGCTGACCGAGTGTCCTTTCCCTCTCAGTTCCAGTCCATCTTTTCTCCCCAAATTCTCCTCACTCCTCCCCTCCCTTTTTCTCTCCCCCTATTGGTTCCCACATTTTCCTACCCTCCTCCCCCTCTGGCAGAATAGCCCAGAGCCCTGGTAACCGTTCTAGATTTCCCTCCACCTGGCTGTCAATCACTCCCTGGTGTCCTGCAGTAGTTCTCCTGCACTTTGCAAACCCTCTGCACATAGCTCAGTTGCTCTCTACTGCCCCCCCCCCCTTAGTGGCTGTCTCCCAAGTACAGGCCAAACCCTTGGTAGTCCTCAAAGGGGCGGGGGGGCTACACACACCTCTTCCTAACAGGTTGCTGTCCCCAGCAACAAATAAAATACCGTAAACCAATCCACATGGTCATAACATTTGGTGGCACTGACTCAGGTTCTGGAGTTCTGGATGGCCTGTTCCTTAGCTTTCTAATTGGTAACTCCCTACCACTAGGCTGTTTTGCTGGGAACACCATCTCACCAATGGGTAGCAAATGGTTTCTGTGAACAGTTTTCTTTCCTCCCACATCATCTTCTAGTTGGATTTTGTAAATAGGTAAACCATCAAATTTTTCCTTTACAACATATGGGTCAGACCTCCACCTGTCGGCAAGTTTATGTTTACCAGGCAATCCCCAGTTAGCCAGCAAAACTCTGTCCCCAGTGTTCACAGTTTGCTCCTTCACCCTTTGATCATACCTCTGCTTGTTTCGGTGTTCCTACTTGTCAGATATCAGTCTGGCTAGGTCATATGCCTGCTGTAATCTGTTTTTTAAATTTTCCACATGTTTCCCAAAAGTCTGAGGAAGCGAGCTGTCAGCAGACACCCCAAAACACAAATCAATAGGCTACCTGGCTTCTCGGCCGAACATAAGTAAATAAGGTGAATGTCCAGTACTTTCATTTCGGGTACAATTGTAGGCATGTACCAAGTAGCTAATATGATGGCTCCAATGACGTTTGTCCTTGGCCTCAAGCGTGCCAAGCATATTTTAAAGCGTTCGGTTGAGGGTCACCTTGAGGGTGATAAGGTGTTGTGTGTGATTTCTTTATACCTGCAAGCTTCAAAGTCTCTCGTATCAGCTTACTTTCAAAATCACGCCCTTGGTCAGAGTGCATTCGCTGTGGAAAACCATAATGCACAAAGAATTTTTCCCAAAGTACCTTGGCAACAGTCTCTGTTCTCTGGTTGGGAGTGGGGTAGGCCTGTGCATACCGCGGTGGTGAAATGGTCAGTAACCACTAATACATTTTCAACATCTTTGCTGTCCTTTTCAATGGTCAGAAAATTCATGCAAACCAGGTCCATTGGCCCTTCACTAGTCAAGTTCTTTAACTCAGCGGCCCTTTGAGGCAGAGTCTTACGAACAACACACCCTGGGCACTCCTTACAATAGGTTTCAACCTTTTGGACTAACCGGGGCCAGTAGAAACGGTCTTTTACCAAATGAGTCACTTTCTCTACTCCCAAATGTCCCATCCCATCACGGTAAGCATGCAATACCTGGCCATGGTATTTAGTAGGCAGGCACAACTGTTCTTTAGACTCAGACCCCAGGCTGTTGTACTCTCTATACAAGACCCCCTTTCTCAGGAACAGCTTTTCCCATGCCCTCTGAGTCACTTTTAAACCTGTGGAGACTCCTTTGCTAGGTGACACCCTTTCACCCTTCTCCTTAGCCTCATACACCTGTCTCCAGAGTGGATCTTCCTTTTGGCCCCTTCCTATTTCTTCCAGGGATAACTGTGGCATGTCCAAAGGCATCACAGAGATCAAATTGCAATAAGCTTCAGGTAGGGCCTCGAGGGAACTTCCCAGTTGATCTACCATTCCCCCTGGCTCCCTACTCTGACGTGAATCACACAATTCCTTCACTTCTACCACGGACAATTCTTCCTGCCTCGTATTCAGTCCTCCCCCCCCCCGGTAGGGTTGCCTAGATAAGGCATCTGCATCAATATTGGTGCTCCCTGGCTTGTAATGAAGGCTGAATTTGTAAAGGGACAATGCTGCCAGCCAGCAGTGCCCAGTGGCATCCAATCTGGCAGTGGTCAGGATATAAGTCAGAGGGTTGTTATCTGTCCTAACTTTAAATTCCACCCCATAGAGGTATTCTCTGAACTTTTCAGTTACTGCCCATTCGAGAGCTAAGAATTCTAGCTTATGGGCGGGGTAGTTCTTTTCAGAATTCTTTTTAACTCCTACTAGCATAGACTACCGGCCTCATCCCTCTGGGTGAGGCTGGTACAAGACCCCCCCCTAGTCCATCCATGCTGGCATCCACATGTAGGTCGTACTCCAGGGTGGAATCGGCAAAGGCTAGAACCAGGGCACCACACAGGCACTGGATGATGGTTTTAAAAGTCTGGGTGCATTCTGGGGTCCACCGGCCACCAAAACTTGCCGAGGGCCAATGCCATCCTCCCCAACCCAATTTTGGTCTCCCCTTTCCTGGGGCTGGGTAACCCTTTAACAGGTCAGTCAACGGTCTCACCTTTTTTGAGTATCCCTCTACAAATCTCCTGTAGTACCCACTAAACCCTAGGAAAGATCTCAGCTCCTTCAGGTTTGTGGGCACAGGCCAAGTTTTTAGGGCCCCTACCTTGTCAGGATCAGTGACCACCCCCACTGCTGACACTATATGTCCTACATACTTGACCTCACTCTGGCAGAACCGGCATTTGTCTATAGAGAGTTTTAACCCACATTCAACCAGTCTGTCCAGCACCTTTAACAACCTTCTTTTATGCTCTTCTAGGGTTTTCCCAAACACTATTAGGTCATCCAGGTAGATCAGGACTTCCAACAGATTCATGTCCCTCACAGTATTCTCCATCAGGTGCTGGAAGGTGGCTGGGGCACCTGACACCCCCTGGGGTAACCTGTTGAACTGGTAAAACCCTAATGGGCAAAGGAAAGCAGTTTTTTCCTTGTCTTCCTCCTTCATAGGGACTTGATAGTATCCATTCCGAAGGGCCAATACAGAGAACCACTGACTCCCTGTGAGAGAGTCCAGAGCATCCTCTACCCTAGGGGTGGTGTATTGATCTGGTACAGTCTTGGAATTTAAACACCTGTAGTCAATACAAAGTCTTACTGTCCCATTTGGATTTCTAACTACCACAATTGGTGAGGCATACAGGCTTCGGGACTCTGAGATGATACCCGCCCTAAGTAGCTCATCAATGTGTTTCCGCACATCAGCAATGTCCCCCGGGGCCATTCTCCTGGATCTCTCCTGGAAAGGGGTCCTATCAGCCATCCTGATGGGGTGTTCTACTCCCTGGGCACAACCTACATCCCATTCAGACAAGGAAAATGCCTGGGCCCTTTCTGCCACTTAGTCTGCAAACGGACCTTCCACTCTGGGGGGAGGGGACAGTCTCCAAAGTTAAGCCTCTCAGGATCTATGGGTGTACGGCTGGGGCTGGGCTTTGACAGCCCCTCCCCCACTACAGTCACCTGACTGATAGTGGCTATGTGCGCTCCCTGGGGTATCGTAAGGGGACTTTTGGTCTCATTTCTAACCCTCACGAACCCCTGGTTCCACTGCTCTCCCCAGACTGACAACACCCCTCTTTGCACCAAGACCCCTGCTGGCAAAGTGTCCTCAGGGGGGCTTCCATTAGAACTGTGGTCACTCTCCCCACTCTCCCAAATTTCAGCCTGGCATTTAGGTCATGGCTGGCCCCTGGGGGAACAACCAGGGGCTCCCTGTTCCTTTGGGTAATCTCCCCAATCCACCCCGGTGAATCCTGATCCCCCGCTCTCCTCCAAGGATCATTTTCCTCGGGCAAAGCTCTGACCCTGGCAACTAACAGGTGCGCCTCGGTTCTGCCTTGTCCACCTGACTTCAGCATCTCCCCAAACATCCTGGAATTGGTCCCTATGAGTACAGGGATTCTGTCACTGGTTTCCGCGTCTGGGCAAACAATAGGTAATGGGGAAAGTCCAGGGAGACTATTAGGTATCCCATGTAAGGGTACCTCTCGTCACTGATTCCTCTTAGGTCTAAAATATACAATGATAAGACTACAGTTAAAAACAATAAAAAACTCAGCCCTACCCACCCTAACCCAACCCACCCATCCCATCTCCTTTGGGAAAGGCCTGGCGGAACAGCCAGGTCTTACATTGTCTGCGGAAAGAGGGGAGGTCATCTTGGAGCAAATCGACGTTTTGCTCACCACCCAATCTCAGCACAGAAGTGCTGCCACCTCGTTCCTGATAACATGCCACGCAATATCATAAGACACAACGTTGCCCATGTGTTCTTCCAGAACACACAAATTGTCCTTGTGATGCAATGGTGTTCACATCATGTGTTCAACAGGTGGCCAAATTTGTGTTGGGATTGTTATGGTGCCAAACATGTGCTTAGCGGTTCTGACACCCGATCATGTCTAAAAATGCCCTATGTGTCTATAATACTTCTACATGTTTTTTATACACACCAAAGGTCTTTAGAATAAGGCAGGACATACTTTTGAATAAATGAATTAAATAAAAAATCAAGGCAAATGGCTTTTGAAACTGAAATTCCTCTTGATTCAAAAGTGAGGTGCACCTTTAAATGTGTCCAGATATAATACATTTTAACTTTATAGGTTAGAGGTGGGCCATGGCTCAAGTGGTAGGGCACATGCTTTGCATGTATAAGGTCCCAAGTTCAATCTCCAACATCTCTGATTCAAAATCTTAAATAGAACTCCTTGGTTAGGCTTCAACTGGAGACCCTGGAAAGCAAGAATTGAAACCCTACTGCCATGTCAGGTTGTGACAATACTGGGCTAAGATGGACCATTGGTCTGACTCAGGCAGCTCCTTATTTTCTTAAGAAGGTTCTGATTAGTATCATAGGTTCTCTGACATCTTGGGTAAGTCACTATGGATGTTTTTAGATGAACGGGCTTGCCCCTGTGCAGGCCACGACAGTCCCAGGTGGCCCTATCTATATCTAAAAAGATATAGTAGAACTTGAAATGGTGCAGAAAGGGGTAGCAAAAATGATCAAGGATTTGGAACAGCTTCCGTACAAAGAGAAACTTGATAGGTTAGGGTTCTTCAGCTTGGAGAAGAGAAGACTGAGAGGGGTCATGATAGAGGTTTATAAAATCTTGAGTGGAGTGGAACCAGTAGAAAAATAAAAGGAAGTATTTTTTCACTCAACGCACAGCTAATTTGTGGAATTTGTTGCCAGAGGAGGTTGTCAAGGCCAGTAGTATAGCTGCGTTTAAAAAAGGACTGGATAAGTTCTTGGAGAATAGGTCCATTAACAGCTATTAGCCAATTAGATTATGAGGTGGGAACTTCTTACTGTCAGGACCAGGGAGTGATCAACAGGGCATGGATTGCCCATTGTGACTACCGCTACTTCTCCCATGTGACCGAAATTGGCTGTTGGAGACAGGATACTGGGCTTGATGGACCATTGGTCTGACTCAGGATGGCACTTCTTCTGTTCTTATATCTGTCTAAGGGCACCCCGCCAGATGTGCAGGCAGAGCAGGCTCCAGAGCAGCCCATCTGGCGGTGCCCTGGAACATCCCAGAGTGCCATTGGACAAGCAGGCTGGCCAAACCCAGGGCATTGGCTTGACGTGGAGCAGCGGTCCATCTAATGCATGGACCCAAACTACTGGTCTACTTACAGCTGGCCATTTCCCCGGGCAACACCATAATGTTGCAGGTGCTCTAGCCTGCAACTCAGCAGGGAGGGGGGGCACTGCATGGGCAGATTGAAGGCTGGGGCAACCGCCAGGTCCATCTAACACAGACCCCAGTGGGGCTAGGAATGAGCGGAAGCAAGGGGCATACCCCTAGAGCAGCTCCGGGGGGTGGGCAGCCCCACATCCATCTGAAAGCACCCTATCTCACAGCCTCGGTTCTCTGTCTGGAAATGGGAAGACTAATGACCTGCCTCTCAAAGTGGTTGTCAGGGAGAACTAAAAAGGGAATGTAAAGCACTTTGAACACTGAAAGTACCATAAACATTGTAAACAATAATAATTTTGGAACGAAATGTTCACCATTTTCTCCTCAACTCTTTCTTTCTTTCTTTTTTTCTTTCTTTCTTTCTTTCAGGTTTTTCTAGGGGGGAGGCTATTTTCCTGGTATATTTCCTGTTTTGAAATTCACTAGCAGGAAGTGAATTTGATATCCAAGTTTGTGAGGTGCAAATCAGCAAAATGTTGTTGATAGGGATGGGCAAACAGAACCGAGTTCGGAAATTTGGTTCGTTTCGGTTTAGTTCGGAAATTCGGTTCGGTTCCGAAGTTCAGTTCGCTCCACCGAACTATTCAAGTTCGGTCCGAACTCCGAACTTCCGAACAAAGTTCGGAAATTCAAACTCCATTGAACTAAATGGAATATTATCTTTTAGGGATGGGCGAACAGAGCTGAGTTCGGAAATTCAGTTTGGTTCGGTTCAAAAATCAAGTTTGGTTCGGAAGTTCGGTTCGGTCGACCGAACTGGTCGAGTTTGGTCCGAACTCCAAAATTCCGAACCGTATTCGCCCATCCCTAGTTGTTGACTATATAAACTTGGATCAGACTCTTTAAAGCTCTGGCCCATAGAGAGCAGTGGCCCATGCTGCTCTAGGAAACCTGTTGATGGTTTGGTCAGGCACCTCCAATACTGCCTGCTGCTCACCACTGTCATTATCAGAAAGTAGATGGGATAAAGATGGAAACTCTCGGATGTTAATTGGCATGTGGTGCACTCTCAAATGTGACACGCAGGGTGTGTGAGTCTCAAGACTCTCCTGATCCCCACATGTACCAAGTCAAGACTCCAAATTCACAAAGGATGCCAGCCGCCAGACACCCTTGAGAATACAATTTGCTGGCTGCTTAGTACCACCATTCCCAGCTGCACTTGAAAACTGCGTGAAGAATAAAAATGTGGGCAGGGAAGGGTAATATCTTTGAGACTTGGCAGCAGATTTTTCAAGTCAAGTAAGACAGCACTTTTCCGTTTCAGAAGCCAAGCCAGTGTGCAAGGCACATTCTTCCAGATTACTAACGCATTGTTGAAATTTGAGTTAGCTGGTTTTTTAAAAAAACAGAACAGATGTTGGTACAGTTACGGCAATTAAGCTTTCCAGATGGGTATTCCTTTGACAAAGAACCATTCTGGTTTTGTTGCAATGATGATGATGATGATGATGATCTTAGTATTGTCTTGTTTTGCCCACGGCTGAGTACTGAGTACTATCCAAGCACAAATGAAGAGATGAACCTTGCTCTGCAGAACATACAGCCTTAAACTTAAAGTCATTGCTTCTCGGTCATGAGTCACAGTATAAGCAGAGGTTGCGCTGGATGGAATGGAAGTGGCAGAGGAAACAGGCACAAGCTGGTGAGAACAGCTGGTCCTTTTCTCTTTGCTGCATCCCTTCTGCTGTCAAACAATGGGCACCGGACTAGCAAATCTTTCTATCAGCATCATAGGAAATCTGAGTGGAGGGGAATCATTAGGGATAGAAAGGATGGTTTGAGGTCAACACCTTTAATACACAAAGGGTAAAATTTAGGTCACTGTCCCTCATTACTGGGGAGGCAGGGAAACTTCCATGCTTGCATTTGTGGCTTTATTCTTATGGTAATTAGCACACATGAAAATGCACTCTTCCGCGAGAACACCCATCATTGTAAACGTTACATTGGGGGACGCGGTCATGCATGAGTGTTTTTGTGGAATAGTGCATTACCCACATGCACTAATTTCCATGAGAACAGAGCCGCAATTGCAACCACAGATGTTTTCCTGCCTCCCTGGTAACATGTGAAAAGTGGCCGTAGCTATCTACCTACAGTTCTTTCACACAAGCTCCACCCCCATAGGGAGGGGTTCAGGTGGTCCATGGGAAATGCCACAGAATTCCTCATCCAAGGCATGTATCTGCCCTAGGGTCACTGCATTCCAGATTTGAACCCAAGTCTCTGAGATTTCCCACTTCATCTCCAGGCTCTTGGTGAAGTCCTGATTTCACTAGGGGTTTGCACCAGGCCCCCAGGTCCTTTTTGTTTTTAGTTTTCATTATTCAAAAATGTCATTTTCATTTTCACTGTCATTATTGTTTTTGTTATCATTTTTGGTATCATTTTTATATCATTTTTAAAATCGGTATCGATATCAGTATCATTTTTGGTATGTTATCGTTAACGGTATTGATCGGTATCAGTAACGATATTGTTAACGATATTGTTAACGATATCGGTATTGTTAATGATATGAGTATCATTATTGATTCCTGTGCATAACTAATATTTATCTAAATCTAAGGGAGATGGGAAGGTGAAAGGAAAACTATCATCTAATCAATTTTCTATATAACTATTCTAATCTATATGTCTATTATATATATATATTAGGGGTGGGACTTCAGGCAAAAAAACTGATACCAGTTTCCCAAAAAACGGTTTACCGCATTAGAACCGGTATACCGGTACCGGTATTTTTACATTGATTTCAATGGGGAACTGTCCCCATTGAAATAAATGGGGGGAAAAAACAATACCTCTCCCCTCCCCCTCCACGGCTGTGTGGATGGAAGGGGGGACACCCCCCACCCACCCTGCCCAGCCTAGATTTAAAAAAAATTTTTTTTACCCGAAGTCCCTGCTAGTACGGGCTCTGGGCTCCATGTTGGCGGCGGTGACCCGGACCCCGCACCAGCAGGTACAAGGGTGATCCCTGGGGTGGGGTGGGTTTAATACCCCACCCCAGGGATCACCCTACCTCCCCCCCACGGATCGCCTACCTTTTGCGCTCCGGGCAGCGGTGGCGGCTGCAGCACGGCAATCCGGTGGCTTCAGCACTGGATGGTTTCAGCGCTTTATTAGGCCTTCCGGGGAAACCCGGAAGTTCCCCGGAAGGCCTAGTAAAGCGCTGAAACCAGTCAGCACTGAAGCCACTGGACCGCCATGCTGCAGCCGCCGCCGCCGCCTGGGAGCGCAAAAGGTAGGCGATCCCTGGGTGGGGGGGTAGGGTGATCCCTGGGGTGGGGGGGTGTTAAACCTCCCCCCACCCCAGGGATCACTCTAGTACCTACTGGTGCGGGGTCCAGATCGCCGTTGCTGGCATGGCGGCGGCCCGGAGCCTGCACTAGCAGGGACTTTGGGTAAAAAAAAATGTTTTTAAAATCCAGGCTGGGCAGGGTG
>QEPC01006909.1:3622959-3647454 GCA_003113815.1 Sphenodon punctatus | reverse complement strand
CTCGCCTCTCAGTCTGTTTTTATTTAAACAAAAATCCAGGCTGGGCAGGGTGGGTGGGGGGTGTCCCCCCTTCCACCCGCGCAGCCTGGACTCGGGGAGGGTTTTTTTTCCCCTTAACTTGGGGCTTTAAGTTTTACATTGCAGCCATTTTTAAATGGCTGCAATGTAAAAAATCCGGTACCCGGAATCCGGTACCCCGGACCGGATTACCGGGTCGAATCCGATAATGCCAGTACGCCCGGTACCGGCATTATCGGATACTGGATTCTACCGGTTTCCCACCCCTACAAATTACTAACAGTAGGTCTGCAATTTCATATTTCAGTTCCTTCAGAACTCTGGGGTGAATACCATCTGGTCCTGGTGATTTGTTAGTATTTAGTTTCTCAATTTGCTCTATGACCTCCCTCAGAGTCACGTTGATTTGTGACAGCTCTTCTAATTAATCGCTTACAACGTAAGGTTCAGGCGTGGGTATCTGCCCAACATCCTCTGCAGTGAAGACCGAAGCAAAGAACTCATTCAGTTTCTCTGCAATGTCCTTTTCCTCCCTCAGCACACCTTTCAGCCCCTGGTCATCTAACAGCCCAACTGACAGACTCTCTAGCAGGCTTCCTGCTTCTTCTGATGTACTTGAAAAAAGTTTTTATTATTAGTTTTAGCATCTTTAGCAAGTTGCTCCTCCAATTCCTTTTTGGACTGCCTATTTTACATCTACTTTGACAACGCTTATGCTCTTCCCTATTTACCTCATTGGGATTCTCTTTCCATTTTTTAAAGGAATGCCCTTTTGGCTCCAACAACCTCCTTCACCTCACCATTTAACCACACAGGCAGACATTTGGTCCTCTTCCTCCCTTTCTTAATTTGTGGAATACATTTAATCTGAGCTTTCAAGGGGGTGTTTTTAAATAGTCTACACTGCCTGTAGAGATTTAATTCTTACAACTGCTCCTTTAAGTTTCCCTCTAACTAAGTTTCCTCATTTTTACATAGTTCCCCTTTCTAAAGTTATATGTTACCACAGTTGTTTAAATTGGCATTTTTCCTCCTGTATGTCAAATTTGCACTAAATCCTACACTCCACTTAGGACTACATCCAGAGTGGCTCCTTCTCTTGGTGGTTCCAGGACGAGCTGCTCCAGGAAGCAGTCATTGATGACATCTACACATTTTATCTCTGCATCCTGCCCCGGGGAGACATTCACCCAGTCAATAGGAGGGTAATTGAAATTTCCCATTATTACTGCATTTCCGACTTTAGTAACCTGTCTAATCTCCCTTAGCATTTCACAGTCAGTCTCACTGTCCTGGTCAGGAGGACGATAGCATAGGCCAACCGCTATACACTTCCCCGTTACACATGGAATTTCTATCCGCAGAGATTCCAGAGTACTGTTCGCTTCCTTGACAATATTAATCCTGCTTGACTCAATGTTGTCTCTTACCTATAGCACTACCCCACCACCAGCTCGATCTAATCTGTCATTTCAATATATTTTGTATCCTAGATAAACCATGTGGGAAAGGGGGAGGAGCCACATCTTAAAGAGGCAGGGCAAAGAGTCTGTCCTCCTGTCCCCGCCACCTGTAGAGCATTGTGATTGGAAAGGATATGCCTGAACCCCACCTCTTTCTGATACGGCCCTATCTCCTTCAGGTTAAAAGCCTGTGGGAAGGTGGTTACCCCAGTCAATGCCCACCACTTTACATGTAGAACACTCTTGTTTCCCCAGCCAGGGCTGCTGCTGGCAGAGTGCGCCCCGTCCCCGTCCCAGTCCCAGCACTGGGCAGGAAGAGCCTAGGAGTGATACCAATAGGTTAAGACTGAGCTGCTCCCTACCAGCAACATCTCTCTCGAGTCTCTTCTATTTTAGGGTTGAAGGCAGCTTCCCACCCCACCCCCCACCCCCCTGCAGTAGCCTCCAGCCTGGGAGAGTTCAGTTTTTCTGCTGTAGATTTGGGAAACAGCTGCCAGAGATCAGCCAGCCTGGGATCAAGGCTGACCCTAGAATTTGTGGGGGCTAAGGCAAGGGGGTGGGGCTTGCCGGTTTGGGAAGAAGTCCCTGCTTCAGGCTGCTGCGACAGGGCCCAGGCCTTGATTCCCACTGCAGGCCATTCCTGTGAGGTGGTGGTGGCCTGACTCCCAGCTGAGGTCCCTCCAGAGCAGGGGGTGGGGAGGAGGGTGTATAATCATTTTATGGGGGTTTATAGATGTTATTGTGTGTTTTCGGGTTTTATGATGATGTTACCTGTCCTGAACCTTCAGGAATAAGGTGGGTTAAAAATAAAAATAAATAAATAAATAATTTCACTTCTACTTTGAACTTAAACTACAGCTTAGGATCCGGCCTTGTCTCACCATTTTCCTCAGGCTCCTTTTGAATCATAGCCGCAAGCTAGTGAATGACAGGGGTAAGCTCCTGAAGAGCTAAAACGGGTACTTAATTTAGTAGCCACGGGTAACACCCACATGTTTTAGTACCACAGAGTACTTGACAGGCTACCTGGGTACCGATTGGGTACCCAAGTACATGAAAAATTGGTAACTTTCAGTACCAATTTTTCAATTACCAATCAATCAGTATATTGGGATGGAAAACTAAATTAAAAATCGGACTGTAGATCGAATTTCCAGAATGGAAATGCACAAAAACAGTGTAGGAAGTCAAAAAAATCATTACCAGAAGTTGACATTCCGAGATCAGAAGTCAACATTCCGGGGCCGGAAGTCAATATTCCAGGACATTGGATACCTGAATCGGGACAAAATCAGTACTAATGAGTACCCAGTATTGTTGGGTTGATTTGGGTACTGTAATTCATTGAGTGTACCCATTTTTGTGGGTAGTTGTTTCAGCTCTAGTCATGAGGTAAAGAAAAACCCGCAAGCATCAAATCACCTAGACAGCAAACAGTTCTTTGCACCTCTCTTTATTCATATATTTGTTACTCTTAGCCTGACAAGAAGAAAGGCTTTTAAATCTGACTTGTAATTCAAACGTACTTTCCAGGTCAGCAATGTGTTGCCTATCAATCCCGAGAAGGAGAATACCAGTTTACTCACTTACAACTCAAGTCCATTAACTTACCATTGTGAAATACACATGCCCAGCAGGACACACGGCCCCTGAGGCTGTACAGAACCAGTCAGAAGCATCACTAGCGAATAAAAAACAGCAGAGATAGTCCAGACAAACAGACTGCCTGTGATCAGGAAATGCATTTATTTGACAATAATGCTGAAGACAATTTCAGTGAACCTTTCAAATTACAGCAGGGCTTTGCTGGTGGCAACTTGAACTTTTTGTCTCGTCCCTTATCACATCTACCTGTGCACGAAGGCCTGCCCCCTGTGTATGTAATTTAAGGTTAATGGTAAATTGATAATGATAATTGTTTATTTCTGCTTGACCAGGGTCATTGCAGAGCATTATGAAAACCATACAAGGCAAAATGCAAACCGATGAAAACAAAAAATGCATACAATTAATATATAGTTAAATAAACCATAAAAACAATCAACCCTCAAACGTTCACACTTACAAAAATTATAGTTTAAAAAGGAAGAAAGATAATTCAACAAACGAATTTGATACCTCTCTACCCATGCTATAAAAAGAGGAAAGCCAACCCCCAAGAGCAATCATTTGTTGCCAGGGGTCACTGTACGCATAAAGTGGACCACCGCTAGGGTCACTTCTGAGGAACTACTCCCCAAAAGCAAATTCACATAAACGTTTGGGGGTCTACCTGGGAAAGGGGCGATCACCGGGGAAATTAACTTCAGCCGGGCTGTCTCATGGAGGGGACAGACCAAAAACATATGTGCCAAAGACTCAACAACCTTTAGATAGCATTTGCACAGCCTTTGGGCTAGCGGGATCCCTTTATATCTCCCCTCAACAATAGCCGGGGGGAAATAATTTGTCCTTGCCAGCAAAAAAAACCTTCTGTCCTGAACGGACAGCCCCTGATCCAAATGTGGAGACAAAGTGGGCGCATCATTGGCCCATTGTAAATATAAGACCTGGGACCTCTGGTCTCCAATGGCTGACCTCCGATCTTGCTGATCTACATCTGTCAGCCTTCTCAGAATCAATCTTTTGGCTACACTGTAGCCCACGGAGGCTAGGGAGGCCAGACAAAGACCCAACTCCCCGATCTTCAGATTAGTCGCTCTAAGCCAGTCATTTTGGAGACCTTCTCTCACAGCCAGGACCGCCAGGGGAGCAGCAATCCCATATAGCAGCCAGAGCCAATAGCCCAAAGCAGCAGGTCAGATCTTCTCCAATACAGATGGAAGACCACATTCCATGGAAAGCACCAAGGAACTAATCCCCAGTGGGGCAGCCAGTAAGGAACGAATAAATCCCGCTTGGACCCTTTCCAACCCTTTCTCTTTCCCCAGGGCCCATAAATGAGCCCCGAAAAGCAGAGAGGGCAGGCATTTCAGAGAAAAATTTTTTAGCGCCGGAGGAATCAAATGGCCACCCTTCAATCTAAAAAAGGATAATAAGGCCTTACTATACTGCTTGGCTTTTTGCATCACCAACTGCATCTGTGGAATAATCCTGTTCAGATGAGGTCCGGGGAAGATGAATCAATTAGGTGGCAGAGTCCTGGTGATGTCAACAAAAATAAGTCGAGTACAGTCCATCTCTCTAGATAGTTTAACTCTTTTGTAATTAACCCCTATTACTGCTACTACTACTTTCTATAGTGCTACTAGGCATACCCCTCCCTGAAATGACATTTCTGTTTCCTCAGTACCAATGTTGGAATCTCCTACTGCTCAGTTATCCCTGTCTAATAGCCAGGCCAACCATGATTCAGGTTTGGCCCACTATTAGTTTGTCGATATGCAAGGGTCTCTGCTGTGGGATTTTGATGTCAAAATTTGATTTAGATAAACTTCACAAATTCAAAGGTGGGGTTTTTAATTTCTGAGTCCATTTTGTGACATTTAATTGCCACTTTCCCATGCAATTACATTACATAGTACTTGGATAATCCAGTATTTGTTATTTAGTAGTTTATTTTTTATGAATAATTTTTTTAGAAAATTATAAATAGGAAGGCCGTAATCCACAAACCATGCACTTCTAAATTGTCAATCCCTATTATAATGAACACCCTGATAAAATGATGATGGGACTCTTTGTTCCTGCTCCCATGTGGGTTTGTTACACTGACCTCAATTTTCAGGTCTCCAGAACACGCCCCTGCAAAGCGCCGCATCTCCAGCCGCCGCCACCGGCAACGGGGAGAAAAAGTTAAAAGGACTGGCGGCGGCTGCTTGGGCTACAGCTCAGCAGCACTTACCATCTGCTTGCCATCCGCTGTCCCTGGAGGCTTTTCCTGCTGCCGTGCTGTCCCGCTGGCTGGAGGGGGTCTCAGGACATCTGCAAAGGAAGGGGGCTGTGAGTAGGGTTTCTGGACTGGCTCACCCTCCCCCCCCCCCCCACGCTCCGGTGACCGGAAGTGCGGGGAGAAAAAGTTAAAAGGACTGGCGGCAGCTGCACCGGCGGCCGCAGCCGGCAGCCGAAGGGCTGAGGCCAAAGGGCGTGGCCCTTTGGGGCCCTTCGAAGCATGGAGGGGATAGAGGGGGAGAGTATGGGGGATGAGGGAAATGTAGGGGTATGGGGAGGTATGATGGGGATGGAGGAAGATGAGCCGGTGGAGATGGAGGTACCCCCTGAGGAGTCAGATAGGGAAGTTAAGGGGGACAAATTGTTGGTATGTGGGGATGAGGGGAAGGAGAGAGGGGTTGTTGATGGGGTGGCTTGGATGGGGTTGGGAGTTCAGAGAGGGGAAGATGAGGAAGTGGATGTAGTGATGCTCGCTGATATAGGATTGGTGGGGCCACCTCCTCCCAGTGAGAGAGGGATTGAGGTGGTGAGAGTTTCCCTGGTGGCAGCAGGGAACGAGTGGCAAGAATGTGGGACCTCCCCCTTGGTGATGGGGGAGGTCATTGAATGGGATATCGGTGATGCATAAGGGGGGGGGGGGATTTTCTCAGATGATTTTGTTTGCGATATCTGGGTCTGCTGTGTTTGATCTTTTGTATATGAAATATTGAAATTTTTGTATTGCTCTAGTTATGATTATGTTAATTGTTTATTGACTTGGGGTTCCCTGTGTGGACTATAGCCCCAGATTGTAGTTGTATTATGTTGTGAGCTGCCTCGAGTCCTTCGGGAGAGAGGCGGGGTATAAATTAAAATGGTATGGTATGGTATCACTTCCGGCAGCGTGACGCAGCTTCTCTGTTAACGCGTGACTCCGGAGGCGCTGAAACCTCGTCTAAAAGCGGTGTTCATTTCACCTCTACTTTTAGGTCATTTTGGAAGAAATTATCCATAAATTAACTTAAATCTTTTCTCCCCTTAAACCAGGAGTGGTGGTGAACTTCAGGCCCAGTGACCAAATGTGACTCATGGCTAGTTCTCATGTGACCCCTTTCCAGTTCCTGGATCTGGACCCTGAATCTAGTTCCTACCACAGTCATTGAAAGACCAACTTGGGGTAAGAAAGCAGAGATGAGGGCATACACACAAGCATAGGGGACAGATTCCTGAAACGAATCCATGATCTGGACCTTCTCCTTCCTGAGCGCACCCTCTGTCCCCACCTTCTATGTGACCCCTGGAGCTTGCAATAATTTTCCAAGTGGCCCCTGGGAAGGAAAAGATTTCCCATCCCTGCCGTAAACCCATGGGTGCTCAGTACTCTCAAAATCAGTGCAAAAGAGACCTGGCTTATGACATCTTCATTTATAAAGAAGTAAGGGTGCAACTAGGGATGGGCGAACAGAACAGAGTTCGGAAATTCGGTTCGGTTCGGTTTGAAATTCGAGTTCGGTTCGGAAGTTCAGTTCGGTTGACCAAACAGACCAAGTTAGGTCGAATTCCGAACTTCCGAACCAAGTTCAGCCATTCAAAACCAGGTTTTTTGGTGTGTGTTGCCACTAGGGATGGGCAAACAGAACAGAGTTCGGAAATTCGGTTTGGTTCAGTTTGAAATTCGAGTTCAGTTCAGAAGTTCAGTTCAGTCGACCAAACAGACAGAGTTCAATCCGAACTCCGAACCACATTCGCCCATCCCTAAGTGCAACAGTGACTTTGGGTGAATTCTCTCTCTGACAGATCCTCCTATTCCAACTGGGTCTGACTAGGGCTGGAGAGAAACCAACATTTCGTCTTCATAGAAAATGTCTAAATGTTCAGAACATCGGTCGCAATTCTGCTGCATATTTCAGCCATGGCGACATTCCATCCAAAGTTGCAACTGCAGGACGCTGCCATTTGGCACCCTACTCTGTGTATGTACTAAATGGCAGCACCTATACTGCAATTGCACAAAGCGGCAGTGCAATCTAGGGCACTGCCATTTTGTGCATGTGCATTATGGGCACCACCATTTTGCACATGTGCAGTTATAGGGGGAAATCAATCCAATTGTTCTGGCAAAATGTGGACCAAATCATATAGACCGGTCAGCCTGACACGGATAACAGGAAAGATACAGGAGCAGATTATAAAGTAGTTAATCTAAAAGCATCTAGAAAACAATGCAGTGATCAGTAGACGCCAGCATGGAATTGTCAAGAATAAGTCATGCCAGACTAATCTTATTTCATTTTTGGATTGTGGAAACCCCATAGACATAATATATCTTGATTTGTGCAAAACATTTAACAAAGTCCCCCACAGTATCCTTGTTGACAAGCTGGTAAAATGTGGGCTAGATTATAATACCATTTGGTGGATTTAAAGCTGGTTCAAGCGCCATATTCCAAGAGTGCTCATCAATAGCGCCTCATCAACCTAGAGGGGGAGGTGTCGAGTGGAGTGCCGCAGGGCTCTGTCCTGGGCACGATACTGTTCAATTGGATGAGGGAGTAGAGGAAATGCTTATTAAATCTACAGATGACACAAAACTGGGAGGGACAGCTAACACCTTAGAAGACAGAAATAAAATTCAAAATGATCTTGATAAGTTGGAAAACTGGGCTGAAACTAACAAAATGAAGTTCAACAGAGAAAAATGGAAAGTTCTGCATTTAGGTAAGGAAAATCAAATATAAAAATACAGGATGGGGGATACCTGGGTTGGCAGCAGTACATGTGAAAAGGAAGGGTTTGGGGGTTGTAGTTGATCACAAATGGAACATGAGTCAGCAGTGAGATGCTGCTGCTAAAAAGGCTAATGCAATTTTAGGCTGCATTAACAGAAGCATTGTTTCCAGGTCACGAGAAGTAATAGTTCCACTCTATTTGGTGCTGGTCAGACCGCATCTGGAGTACTGTGTCCAGTTCTGGGCACCACGTCTTAAGAAGGACATTGACAAATTGGAACAGATTCAGAGGAGGACAACAAAGATGGTCAGGGGTCTGGAAACCAAGTCCTATGAGGAAAGGTTGAAGGAGCTGGGTATGTTTAGCCTAGAGAAAAGAAATCTAAGGGAAGACATGATATCGATCTTCCACTACATGAAGGGCCATCACAGCGAGGATGGCAAAGACTTGTTCTCTCTTCCTCCGAGGTCAAGACTAGAAAAAGGGCTCAAACTACAAGAAAGTAAATTTTGGTTAAACGTTAGGAAGAACTTCCTAATGGTAAGAGCTGTTCGACAGTGGAACAAATTGCCTAGGGAGGGGATGGGCTCTCCTTCGCTGGAGGTTTTCAAACAGAGGCTGGACAGCAATCTGTCACTGCAGCTTTCCTGCACTGTGCAGGGGGCTGGACTAGATGACCTCTGATGTGCCTTCAAACTATATGATTTTATGATATTCTGGCCTGAATTTTTGCTGGAATGATCATAATAGTCAAATCCATTGAAAACAGAATTGGAGCTGAATTTTCTGATAGCCCTAGGTCTGACAGGATAGTAACTTATAGCAATCTCACCCCTGTTCCACCGGAGAGCCAAATCAGCTCCACCCCCCATGAACCCCAAGCACCGCACCATCTTGTGCATGCACAGTAAGTAACATCTTTTTTTTTGCCATTGAGGGGGTGGGAGGTGGGAATGTAGAACTGAAAAAACCCCACCTGAAAACATTCATATCCTTGTTGAATTTCTGGTTCTCAAATAGACGTGCAAGGTCCGGGCTCACATCGGTACCCAATGAGTGCCTGGTTTGGGTGCTCAGCGACCTGGAATACTTACTTCCAGACCTGAGTTTTCAAGTTTCCACACCATTTTTCAGTTTTCCACCAGTCTACCAACCCGTAACTGATTACTGATTTTCTGGGTATTCAGTGATCAAGAGACAGTGCTAAAAATCCACATATTACTCGCGGGTACTAAATTAGGTAGGCTGACCTTGTGCTTTTCAGCCCTAAAGGAGAACCAATCCTGATCATTGTTCTAAGCATCTAATGACTTTGTTTACTTGAGACTCCGGTCCTCAAAGCGCTCTAGAAGTGCAGGTCCCATGGTAGAGGTGCCCACACATGTTTTATTTTTGTGCATCCTTTAAATTACAGTCACAGATCCCTCCTTGCCCTTGAATTGTGGCAGGAGCAGGCCCAAGGCCAGGCTAAGTTGTGGCAGCTGTGTGAGAGCCCGATCATTATTGAGAACACTAACGAGCTATTGCATAGCCTAATTACTCCAGCTTGGAGCACAAGGACAAAGCTGACATCCAGTTAGAAAAGTGGCTTCAAAAAGCCTGTGCATGGAACTGACCACCCAGGATAGAACAGCATCAGGAGAGGAGCTAGCTTCCGTGGTGAAAGCCCTGTGTTACCACGGGCAGCTAAGAGCTGACTGGCAGGGAAGCAGGAACCCAAAAGCCATAATCTGGAGTCACCCCTCGCTTCCGCCATCCTGAGCGCACCTCTTAATTCTGATGTTGTTAGTAATTGTAAGCCGCCACAAGCTGCCTGTAGCAGGAGGGGCAGGGTAGCCAATTTTAAAAAATAAATAAATAATAAATTAAGCAACCCTACCCCCAACATACCCAAGGGGTCACCCAGGGGGTAGCTACTAGGGATGAGACTCCAGAACCAATTTCGTTTTCAGGGGGTTTTTTGTTTCGGTTTTTGTTTCAGTTTGGGGGGTTTTGCATTGATTTTTTGGGTTTGGTTTTTTTTTTCATCGATAACACTCCCCCACCCCCAAAAAAGAGAATTCAATGGAAAAAAACAAACAAACAAAATAACCAAAATCAAAATGGGAACCGAAATTTCTGATAGAACCGAAACGGCCACTTTTGGGTCATTTCAGTTGCATCTGAAACTAAAATTCCCATCCCTAGTAGCTACCATGGAGCAAAGGGGCTCAGTTGAGCCTGGATTCTGAAGAGGCTTTGCAAATGAGCTGAACACCACTAGGTAAATTTCAGAGTAGGTGGAGGAGTGAGTGGGGCCAGCACTCCACAACCCCACCCACTCTGAAATTTCATATCAGCACTCTGGCCATTTGCAAAGGGCCCCAACAAGAAAGAGTGGGGGGTGCAGTTCTGTCCCCATACCCCACCAACTCTTTAAACTTCCTTCCAGGCTGCTGCTGTTCCAGAAGGTGGCCTGGAGCTGGGGTAGTGCTGTCCCCATGTCGTCCCCTGTCCCCTTCCCACCCTGGAGACCCTGCCCCTTGGTCCTTAGGGTAGGGGGCTATAATTGGTACATAAGACTGGGTCTGTCATAACCCACTGGGGTCACCCAAGGGTGCCACCAAGAGTTTTGCTAATACAGTGTATGCGGGGGGGGGCGGGGTGTAATCTTAATTCATTCCTATATTAGATGGGGGGTGAACCACCCTATCAAATGGGGCCGCCAACTTTCCTAGATCCAACACTACACATTGGCTAACACTAAAGCAATGTTTTTTTTCTGCTGGAAGAGTAAGATAATAAACAGGAACACCGTACTGCCAGGCAATTGTGTTCATGGTAATATAGTCAGCAGTATCCTTTCAAGCAAGTTCTGTAGGAAAGTTACCTTGCGGATATCTGTTCTAATGGCTAGGTGATGTCTTTGATACAGCTGTGCTTGCCAGCAGGGGAAGCATTAGGCAAGGGTTTAACAATCGGAAAAATCCCTTTCTGCGAGGCCCTTTTTTTGCTGATCAATGGAACCTGCCGTAATTAAGCAGTGTTTTGTTCTGGTGTGGGTTTGTTTACATTTGAGAGAAAGCGATGGCACAATTAAAATTTAATAATATGGTAAATAACATCTGAATAATTTACTCAGAAGTAATAAAACGAATGTTGATGGTCGCGCTTCTAAGACTCAAAGGGAAACTCGGATCCAAGACGCTGTGAAGGTTTTGTTCTCCTTTTCGTTTGTCGGAACAAATGAATTGCTTTGAGATCATCAACAAAGGGGGTCAGGGTGGGAGTGAAAACAGAGGCAACAAGAGCCCACTACAACCTGCACCTGCTATGGCTCACCTGGGCCAGACTGTTATGTCCATTTCCATACCTCAGCTGGAGTATTGTGTCCAGTTTGGGATGCCTGATTTTAAGAAGGATGTTGTTGACAAACGGGCAGGTTCCGAGGAGAGCGACAAAGATGGTTCTCGGCCATGGAACCATCCCATATCCTTAAGTATACGGCTGAAACTCAATTTTCTCTCAATTCTCACCGAAAATCATGGTTCTCAGCTCATTTTAACAAGAATCAATAATTGAGAAAAGTCCCAGTTCTCAACACTGTCTTGGTTGAGAATGTGTCTTGATTTGCCATGATTTACCGTGTACCATATACCATGATTTACCATGTACCGCATACTGATTTACCAAGCTGTACAGACCCCACCTGGGTAAAGCCTTCTCCAATAGCTCCTCCAAAGACAGCAACCCACCATCCTGGTGCTCTCCAGGTCTCAGGAGAACTGTCTACGGTTCAGGAGAGAGCCTCTGTAGAGAGCTCCTTCTCCTACAGCCACACCAGGCCAACTGAGCTGCAGGCTTATATAAGCCCTGCACACGTTCAGTGACGCCCAGTCCATCTGAACGTGTCTATGGACTTAGCCTCAGAGACTTGCTCAAGCTTCTAGTGAGAATGCCCAGGGTCTGAGCCTCCAGTCAGGCCAGCTCCCCATACTCAGCCACAGTAGATTTTGGCACGATATCAGGGAAAACGTCTGAACAGTAACAGCTGTTTGGCAATGGAACAAGGTTATTGAGGTTGTAGGCTCTCCATTGCTCGAAGTTTTCAAAAAAAGGCTGGAAATCCATCTGTATGGAATGTTGTAGCTGTAGCCATTCTGCAGTCAAGCAGAGAGTTGGACTAAATGACCCAGAAGGTCCCTTCCAACCCTATGATTCTAAACTTTTGAAACTCACAGTTGCAGAGAAAAATCAGTGGGGCAGATCCCAATCTCTGTGGATCCCGCACGCACCCTTTCGGAAACTGCATACCCCTCCATTGCTGGCACATTGTGCCATGCAGAAACCGTGTACATGTGCACACACGCAGGGCTCACACGGAATCCACAAGGGCATGGAATTGGCCACAGTGTGTGGTCAGTAGGGAGCTGTCTATGGGGACCAGCAGACAGGTGGGAACCACCCCATCCTTGTCAACAACCTAGTGATGCCATCATTGGTCTTTAGGATGGAGGAGATCTTCATGGGGCCATCATGCGGGTTCAAATCCCACATTAGCCATCAACCCACTAGATGGCTTTGGGCAAGTCGCTATCTCTGGGCTTCAGTTCCCCATCTCTAAAATGGGAATAAAAATGACACATCATTCCAGTTTTAGCTCAGAGGATTTTTGTGTGGGTGAACTAAAAAGAGGATTGTAAAGCACTTTGAACACTGAAATCACTGTGTAAATAATAAATGTGTAATTTATCGGATCCCACGGCTCTTTTGATGGCAGACTAGTTTTTGTTGGCATCTGGGGGGCACTGGAAAATTTTAAAAAACTGAATGGGTTACATGGGCAAAAATAAAATAAAACAGAGTGCTACTCTTTTAAAAGCTAGGAGGTAGAACATGTGCACCAAGGGGAATTGGCTGTAGCAAAATAATATGTTGCTCCTAATTTACAGAAGCAGCACTACAGGCAGTAGTGCTGCTTCTAGAGGAAAACCTGTTTCTACTGTAGCTGGACTTATCCTCCTGGCTTTGGCTCTTGTGCTAACCCCTACAATATGGTTGGTTATTTTAGCTCCTTCCTGTCTGCGAGCAAAACACTTACTACAGACAAGGTGATTCCCACCATCACCCTTCCCCCCCCCCTTCTCCCACTCCTGCCAAGGCATTTTCATTGCCCACCCTGGAAATCTGCTAAAAGGGAAGGAGATAACATTCCAGAAGGCATGAGGCGGACGGCTCGCTCACCTAAATCCACAAGGAAAGTACAACACAGCAGTCAGCTAGCTTAGTAAAGGGGGTTTGAGGGTTGTTTTTATTTTAAAATTTTGTTGTCGCTGAGCTTGCAGTCACTTTGTTTAGTTTGTGGCAGTGAGAACCAAAGACAGTTCAAATTTCCTAGAAGGAAATTATCAGCTCTTTCAAGACAAATGATCATTTTTGACCCGTGTTATTTTAACAAAGCCATATCCCTCTGATTATAGGCAACCTTTGCCATGGCAGAAGTGGAGACTTCTAGATGGCAGAAGTGGAGACTTCTAGATGTCGTTAGCCATTATCAAACTAGAACCTTAATGGTGGAAAGGTTTCACAGACAGGCCAATCTTCAGAGCACTTCTGCAACAGAAGCCTCACTGAAGTGAACAGGGTGGAACAGGCTGGGTATGCGCCCTTTAAGGAGCTTTGGCCATTGCTTTGACTCTGCCCTTCCTGCATACATAATAAAACAACTAAATCTGGAGCTAAAAAACGGAAAAAAAATTAAAAAGCCACTACCCCTCTCTTCCGCTAAACACCTGGCGGAACAGCCAAGTTTTACGGCAGCGGCAGCAGGAGGGGAGATCCAGGGACAAACGGGCCTCCCCAAGGAGGGAGTTCCACAGCCTCAGGGCAGCCACCGAGAATGCCCTTTCCATGGTCCCCATCTCCCCCGGCAGACCACAGGGGCCGTTCCAGAACACAGGGGTGAGCACAGCGATTCAATGGTAGCATTATTTGTCTCTCTGATGGCATGCCTTCTCTCCAGGGATGGGTGGCTGGGAGCACATTACACAGGTGCTCCAGAGTCTCCACTTGCTCCCAGTAGCCTGCGCTCCATGTATCAGAAGGACCACCTCCTCCCTTATTTCCCATTACATCCTCCAAGGTCAGCTAGGAGTGCCATCTTGTATGTACTGTCTGGCTGTGAAATCTATGCAGCAAGGGCACACAGAGAGACAGTCTTGTTGACTGATACACAATTATGGGACTGAACATCCTGCCTCTGGAGATTTATCTAACCCTACCCTGCTCATCTTCTAGAGGTAATATAAACCAGACATTTGGCAGGCAGGGGGGTAGGGTTTGTGGAGGTTTGGGAAAGGGGACTTTAATTGGATTTATTTTTTAAAATATATTTGTGTATTGTAACCCACCCTAAGGAGAGGTGAAACGGATACCTGATTTGCTACCTGCAGGTAATAGCCACATGTTGAGGTGCCGTTTCGAGTACTCAAATTGGTACTCAAATACTGGTCAGACACCAAAATACTCGCAATTTCAGGTTTTCAGTTTCCAAGTACCTGGGATTACCTGAAACCACACCAAACAACATCCCTAAATTTTTCCAAAATCCAGCACCAGAATTCAAGAATTCAGAAATGGAAGTTGAAGATCCAGAGCAAAAATAGTATTTTGTTATTTCAGGTACCTGATTGGACACTGCTTCAGGCACCGAAAGGTACCTGAAATTTTGAAGTTGAATTGGGTACCGTGAATTTTACAGGTATAACTGGGGGTTTTTCTGGGCCCCTTTTCAGCTCTTGCCCTTAGTCCTTGGGATGAGGTGGGATAAAAACTTAAACGAATTTCACCAATGGGGAACTGAGGCTGGGAGAGTGGGTTGCCTAGGGCCACCCTATGAGTTTATGGTGAAGAAGCCTCATTGGCTGCCATGATGGAGAGCCATGGCAGCCCATGAGGCACAACCATGATGGCCCCTGGCCCAGAGCAGGTATGCCGCAACGCAAATGGATCTATGGTCCACTAGGCTACATTGACGCTCAACAAAACCTTTTTGGGGGACCAAGGAGGCAGACTCACCAAGAGAGATGGAAAAGAACATAAAAGGTCACTTAGGGTAAAAACAGATATGTGGCTGGTGGGACTGCTCCTCGCATGGCACCGGGATGGAAAATCATGGGTGACATGAACCTGCTCGGGCACCAAACTAATATGCCCATGCCCAGGGAGCCATCCCGCCGTCCTTACGACCCAGGTAGAGCCAGGAGCACAACAAACGTCCAAGTGGCTGGCCCCGCCTATGTCTTGCTCCCAGTACCCTCTGCCATGATGGACAGTCATGGCAGCCAATGGGGCACAACCATGGTGGCCCCTGGCCCAGAATGGGTACGCCACACCAAAACAAACATGCTGCTAGCCCACTGTAGCCTGTTTTGGCCCACATGGGTAGACCTTAACCCAGGCTGTGACCTCTGAGATTTGCCTAGGTTGCAGACGAGGTTATCTACCAACACTCCCCAGGCCAAACTAGTGCAACCCATGTCTCTCCCTGGTGGTCTAGTCTGTGGGATTTCCAGCTCAGTCTTTTATCTTTGGTGCTCCTCAGCTGGTTTGCTGTTTCCTGCCATGCCCAGCTGGGAGCACTCAAGCCATATTAATGGCCCCAATTAACCTTTTCTGGGTTTGGTTCAATACCTGCTCCAGGAGGTAGGCAACTTCGCAAAGGCTTACCCAGCCCTTGTCCAGGAGTGGTCTTGCAAGGACTCAGACCACTTTTAGATGAGCGGCTCTACTTACCGGCTTGAAGGAAGGTCTTCCTGAAAAGCCACACGGAGTATGTTTAGACACACCGGAAGTAGCCGGCCGCCATAGGAATCATGGCTCGTGCGGTCTCTTTGAAGTCTTATTTGGAAAGCCCGGGCTAAGGGTCTCTTTGAAGTTGTATTTGGAAAGCCTTGGGCTTTCCACATACCACTTCAGAGACCGCGCGAGCTGAAATTCCTATGGCGGCCGGCTACTTCCAGTGCATCTAAATGCACCCTGTGAAGCTTTTCAGGAAGTGCTTCCTTCAAGCTGGTAAGTAGAGCCGCTCAGCTAAAAGCTGTCTGAGAGTCCTTGCAAGACCACTCCCAGACAAGGGCTGGATAAGCCTTTGCGAGGTGGCCTACCTCCTGGAGCAGGTATTGAGCACTATAACAATGGGTATTCACAAGAGACTGTTTTTATATACTTGTTTAAGTCAATGCCTAAAACAGCCTGCCCCCCGCCCCCCCAAAAAAATTAAGGACACCCTTAATGGTTTCAATAAAGCCATTTCTTCTCCCATTCTGGTAGAGAGCCTCGAGCTTTCCAAACACGACTTCAAAAAGCCCACACGAGCCACGATTCCTATGGTGACTGCTTACTTCTGATGCGTCTAAACACACCTTGCATGGTTTTTCAGAAAGTGCTTCCTTCAAGCCAGTAAGTAGAGCCGCTCATCTAAACGCGGTCTTAGTGATCTCATTACTGAGCTCTTTCTTTCACAAATGAAGCACTGCCCATTTGTGTCTGGATCAGACTCATTGTGTAGGATTAGATTTCTCTCTTCCAGAACGGGAGAAGAAATGGCTTTATTGAAACCATTAAGGGTGCCCTTCATTTTGGGGGCGGGCTGCTTTAGGCATTGTGTTAAACAAGTATATAAAAACAGTCTCTTGCGAATACCCATTGTTATAGAGCTCATTGAAATAAAAAGGCTTGGCTCTTTGCCCTAAATAACACAAAAGATCTTTTATTATTAATTATTATTATTATTATTATTATTCATTAAACTACTTGCAGAATGGAAAGCTTAAACACTGACTGGCTTCTCTGGGGAGAAGCATGATCTATTCATATCTGGGGCAGTGCGTCGCTGTCTTTTTTCTCTGTCTGCAGGAAGCTTAGCTCAAGCTCTGCTCACTTCCACTGTTCGTTGCTGGGTTTTTTCCCGTCGGCCGGCTCCTCGACGCTGCCGCATCTTCCCTCGCCCCTCCTGCTGCTGCCACCGCCGCCGCAGTCACTTGGGCAAAACGCAGACCGGAATACAATGCAATCCACATTTTTCTGGGACAATCAGAACCACGCAGTGTTGAGTGCTGCCATTTTGCACACGCACAATACGGTTGCCGCCATTTTGTGTAGAAGGAGGCAGGATCCTTCTGTCAGAATGTCGATCAGAACTCTTGCCGTGCTTTAAATGCATGGCAGAATTCCAATCAACGTTCAAAGATGCAGAACAATTCTGTGAAGATGAAATGGCAGCTTCACTTAAGCCGTTGCTCTCAGCCAGCACTGGTCCTGGGCCGCACACTGCCTTAATGATCCTGTGTCTTACTTTATTGCCCCTGAGTGTCAGCATATGAATCACAGCTGTTCCTTGAAATCTCAGCTGCCAGGACAGCAGAGCATTGGCTCCACTAGCCAATCACAAGTCACAAAGCAGGAGAGGTTTGAGAACATGAGTATTGTGGTGCTTGGTCATGTGAAGATCTTGGTACATTGATCTTGGGGTACAGAACTTTGCCCACTCCTGCGCAATACTAAGGACCTTTTTAAATGGGCTGCGGATGGGAGGGGGGTGCAGGGGAGTGGGTGCAGACAGGTGCACACCAATCCCACCCCCTGCATCCCCACACATGCCCCTGCACTGAGTATTATTATTAATTATTATTATTATTAGCAAGCATTTATATAGCACCAGCAATGTACTTGGCTCTTTACAAAGCAATGGAATAGACACAGTCCCTTCCCTAGGGCTTACAATCTGAGAGACGGGGAGTTGGGGGGTGGGGACAAAGGAAGGGGAACAGAGGGAGAGACAAGGGGTGTAACATTCACGAAGATACGAGGTCCCAGGTGCACGCGCTTGGCTTGGTTACATTGAGAATGATGTCTGGCTGGTCCATATAGTGAGGATAGGAGTACACAGACCTCAGGTAACAGATTGTACTGGATGGAAGGTATGAGCAGGAGTTAGGTGAGGGGAGCGAGGAGTCGGGAAGGGCAGAGCGGAAGAGTAACCTGCGTTTTTGCCGGTTGTGCCGTGTGGGGAGAGTGGACATGCGTGGGTGCGTCTCATGTAAAAAGGACCTAAAATTACTAGTGAATACAATTAGAATAAGGCTGGGGGGCTAGTTTGCTTATCAGATAAGTAAGTTTCGGTTTTTTAAAAAAAATCTTCTGAAAAATCTTTGCAAAAAGATTTCGCAATAACACATCAGAGTAGGCAGCCAATTATCATTCTGCAGGGAAACAAAGGTAATGGCAAGAATAAAACGATATTTACATTTCCTCAGGTGACCTGACGGTCCACCTCTCGGGAGCATTTGGTCTCACGTTGTGAAGCTAACGGGCTTTGTCACCTCACAGGGCACCTAGCTCACCAGGGTTTCACCGTGCTTAATGAAAATAATCAAGTTCTTTTTATTGCAAACTTCACTTAAGGTGAGCATATTTATTTTGCCATTGGAATAATAGGATCTGCATCTCATCTGGGAGACTGTCCCAGAGAAGTTCACTGTTTGAACAATTTTGTAAAGCTGAAGGGTTTTTAAAAAAAATGTAATGCAATTCACTGAACCTCACTCTCTTGAAAAAAAGGCACCGGCATCGTTAATGTGTATATAATGACATTTAAAGAGACAAATTCACAGATGTGGGCTCATTGGGACTTCCACCCATGATAACTCCCAGGGATAATGTAGATACTATAGATCAGGGGAAGACCCAGTAGGTCGGTCACCCCATAGAATCTGGGCTGCCCGACTTGCCCCGCTTCGGTTCAGGCACCAATCAACTGGTACCTGAATGTGACTAGACGGGCTACCCGTTAGACTCCCTGGACTAACTCACCTCACTGTCAGGCTGCTGCTCCTCTGGTTCAGTTACTGCTTGCTGGTTTCTGCTCCTCCTCAGCCCACGCATGGCTCAGCTGAGTTGGGGACTTCCCCACTTGGCTTATTCTGTCAAAAGTCCATAAATTGAAAGGGGGGGGAGGAAAAAAAGTTAAGAAATTGGAACTGGAAATAGTTTTCCAGGACCAGAAGTTGATTTTCTGAGATGGAAAACCGATAAATAGGTGTCATAAGTCAGTAAAAAAATCAGTACCAGAAGTCGACATTCTGAGACCAGAAGTAGGCTTTCCATGATGTTGAGTACCTGAATCGGGTTGCAATCGGATAACGATTGGGACCTGATGTTGGCAGGTCGATTCAAGTACCAGAAATTCAATGGGTTACCCATTTTTGCAGGTACCCTCTTTCAGCTCTAGATGAGAGCCTTCGGTTATATTCTCCTCAACACTAGTGAGGCTCAGCTAGAGTATTGTCAGGGTATAATTTGCAGGTGAGGGCTTGCCAGAGCTCAGCCCTCACAATTGAAGGGGGGGGGTCTGAGCCCTGGGAATGTTCCCATTAAAAATGTGCACCCCAAAATGTGACAGACCAGGAAAAGGCAGATATTGACCATTTCAGGGTTAGAAATAGGGCTGAAACGAGAACCAGTTTCATTCTCACGAGAATCCAGAAATGTCAGTGGATCTCGAAGATTCTCAAAAAAATTTAAAAACACTTTTTGCATGTACAAAATGGCTACTGGGCTGTTCTATGCATGCATGGCACTTTTCCAAGATGGCGTGGGCCACGTCGGTGCCATTTTAGAAAAGGGCAGCTGGTCTGCATATGCACAGAACCATCTTCCCTTTTCCAAAATGGTACCCACATGCCCCACACCATCTTGGGAAAGGACCGGCATGCACAGAACAGCCCCAGTGTCCATTTTGTGCATGCACAGAGCTTTTTTTGAGAGAGAGACTCATGAGAATGGTGGTGAGAACAGTTTGTTCTTCATTGGGAAAATCTTGTTGAGAGTCCCATTCTCAATGAGATTTTCTTGATTGTCGAGATCTTGTTTCAGCCCTAGTTGCAAATGAAAACCAGAAATAAACTGGGTAGTTCATTTGGTTTTCATGAATGGTTTTCCTGCCCCGCACTCTGTGCTGATCATCATATAGATTAAATCAGAACTCCTGTCCTGTGTTATATTCCGGTGTAGAGAGGCAGGGTGGTCCAGTGGTTGAGGTCATAGCTGGAAAATAGAGTTTAGTTCCCTGCTCTGACAAGCTCGAAGGCGGGTGTGAGGGTGGGAGTTCTGGGGAAGACTTGGGCCCTGGAAATTTATTTGTATTTTATTTTTTACAAATTAAGCACTCGGTAGTGTGTTCTGTTTTGTGCACCACACTTCAAAGAGGATATCAGCAAATTGGATAGGATTCATAGGACTGCAAGAAGATAAAGAGGCCAGATTGCAAGTGATACATTTGAAAGAATTGGGAATGTTTAGGCTAGAGATAGGAGGAGATCAATTTTCAAATATGCAAAAGGTGGCCACAAAAATGGTGGAGAACAGTTGTTTTCCATGACCGCAGAAGATAGGAAAAGAGGAAATGGTGTTAAACTGTAGTACAGTCATTTTCAATTATATATTACGGAAAACATTCTAGCTGTAACAACAGTTGGGCAGTGAGATAGGTTGTCCAGCGAAGACGTGGAATCAATTTCATTGGGTATTTTGAAAAGCCATTTGGACGAGCGTCTGTGATGCTTTAGGTAGAGGACATCCTGCCTTGGAACAGAGGGCCAATGCCATATAAGAAAGCAGGCCTGCACCTGTAGTGTGTAACAGCAGGCTCCAAAACCACAGTCCCTAGAAGTTTTTTTCTATCACTGTTTCTTTATTTATAAAACAGCACCTTTGCACTGACTATTTACCTTGTGACCTCGGGTCAAGCTAGTTTGAAAGAACTGTTACGTTTTCACGGAAACTACCACACAAATGAAACAAGGAATTCTGATGGGAAACATTTCTGATTGGAACTCCGGCCAAAATAATAAGAATTTTAAAAAGCCATTTGCAAATCTGTAAAATGGCTGCCGCCAATATCCAAAATGGTGGTGTCGGCATCATGTTGGATACGGCCAGCCATTTGAGCATTGCCTGTTCTGATCAGAATCGGATGGAATTTTGTCCATCCCAGCATCCGATCAGAATGGACAAATCGAAAATGGGACTGAGGGGAATCTCTTTTTCAGTCCTAGGTCAGGCTCTGCATCCAGGCCTTGAGCCTGGTCAGCATCCCATGGAAATGCCTGCATAAAGCCAGCTGAGCTTCAGTTCTGCTCTGTGCAATATCAAATTACAGAGCTCCTAAAGCCTGGCCTTTTATAGCCCTGGAAGGGGGCATGGTCAGGATGATGGACAGGCAGTTTTTAAAGGGCCAGCGCTTGCTCCATCACTGGCCCACGTACCTGTTTTTCCTAGAGCCCCACAAAACCTGAAGCCACCACTGTTCAAATGTATCTTTTAACACATGCTAAACGTCTGTGTCGACAAACCTCTTTGGGCGCAGTTTTTTGAAGTACTGTACTGAATGCTGTCAGCTCCCATTGAAGTCAGTGGCTGCTAAGCAGAATCAATATCTTTCAGGGATCAGCCCTTGCTATTTACACCCTTCATATATTTTTTGACAGCTTTTATGTCTCCTATTACTTGTCTCTTAGCCACATCTCACGCATTTCGTTCTTCTAATTTCCCCCCATAAGTCAGCCCCTTTTAACTATACAGTTTTCCCCGATATGGTGGAGATGCAGCATAAATCTCACTGTTGTTTTGTCTTTCATCCGGTGCTATCTTTATGTCTTCGTACATTCTAATTATTGTTCCCCTTAAAATGAGATGTCTACCCCAGTACTCTCCTCCACTAAAAAGCAGTGAACCAGAGAAAGGAGAAGGGGCACGAGAAGAATTAATTTGCTCTTTGTATCAGCTAGGAAAGGCAACTTTCCCAATGTAATTAACACTCTAAAACAGGGGTGGGGAACCTTAGGCCCGGGGGCCAAATGCAGCCCAGAGCAAGTTTTTATGTGGCCCTTTTCCACTTCCTGGATTTGGCCCTTGGATCCAGTTCTTACCTCCAATCACCTGAAAAACTGAGCTCAAGGGAAGGGAGCAGAGATGAGGTCATGCAAGCAAGGACAGGGGACAGTTCCACGGCACAGATCCATGATTTGGGACCCCCTTTCATTGGGCATTTTTACACACACCTTAAAGTTCCGGATTTTTCAAACTTCTGGGTTTACAGGTCCACAAGTAAGTTACGGATACATTTTTCACACACACACACACACACACACAAGTTCCTGAGGCAGTTACTGGATGCTTTCTTCAAACAAACACTGCCCTGAGGCAGCCTAAAGTAACCGTAGCTGTAGACGTGACATGCTGCCATGGAAACCAAGTGACCACAGCTGCCTGGAGCAAAGCAGTTTACCAGAACTTTTTACACACAAGCCTTCTGGGAGAAGTTCTATACAGATATTCAAAGAGCCGGATGTTTAAGATCTGGGTGAGTGATTTAGACACACAGAAAATTCAGGATGTAACAGCAAACATGCAGAAGAAACATGTGTGTAAAAATGCAGCCACAGCGCCCACCGGCCCCCCCGGGGCACTGACCACGGCCCGGAATCTCGCCGCTGATTCTGGGCCGTGGTCAGGGGACAGACGAGACGATCCACTTGATCACGGGGGTGAACATCTGGCGGGCGGCTTCCGTTCCCCCCAACAGACATTACGAGACCACGATCACCATGTGGGAATTTCCCGTGGATGAGCGTGATCTCGTAACGTCTGAAAATACCCTTAGTCCCAGAATGCCACCCCATACTCTGTCTGTTGCAGTGGGATTCAAGAGCTTAATTCATCAAGCAGTGGTTATTTTATTGTTTATTTTTAGACATGCCTGTAAAGGTATTTGCATGAGATCCCTTAGTTAACTGTTAATTAATATGTATGCTTTTGCAAAGAGCAGCCTTGGAATGCCATAAGCTTCTCCAGTCTGGGACTATGTTTGTACTTAGAATCTCTGAACAAGATACCAAGTTGGAACTACATTTTGAAAATTTGGATGTGCCTTTAAGGCTGTCAGGCACCTAGAACCCAGGTTCCCATGGAGACCAGCCTGTACCCTACCCCCTGTGTCACACAACCTAAGGCCTGACTAAGGAACTACTTCCCAAGAGGCATGATCCAACTTGAATCCATTGCAGCTGGAGGGGGGTCAGGTGGGCAGGAGCCTGCTGCTCATTGGATCCCATCCTGCATTTATTTCCCCTTCCTGCCAAACCTCCTTGTCTAAGCAATCTGTGATAGACTGCTGACACCTCTGCCAGAGCTTCAGCTCAGCACCTGCCTACTGCCCAGCCACCTTCCTCCCTACATCTAGACCCTACCCCACCCCAAAAGATGGACTTCCTGGTTTTGAATTCTGGACTTTGACTAGGCTGATAACCTACACAGCAGTAGGAGTAGGAGTCAAAAGACCTGGGTTCTTATAACAGGTTCCCTGAATTGCTTGTAGCATGAAGCCTTGAGATGGTGGGCAAAGCTAAGGGTTCACACAAACAACTCTCTTAACCCCCCCCCCACCCCCTTTTGCAAATTCACCACTCATTCCAAACACAAGTTAGTGTTTGGCTTGTCCCATGACAACGCATTCAGACAACTGCTGATGCGTCTGTGTTTCAGTTGATTGTCCCCTGTCTTTGCATCCCTGTGACTTTTCTGAATAGCTTCAAAATGGATAAATTTGTGGCATGTATCTTGCGAGGAGTATTTATTATTTGATGCTACAGGATAAAGTGGTTTTTTTTTAACCCCCAGCAAGACATGTTGGGTTTTGTTGTTCTCTTTCTTCCTGTAGCATCAAAGTTGTCTGCAGCTGGAGGTGGGACTGTCGGGACATTCTGAAGCCAGGATACTATACTGTATATCAGGTGCCTTGCTGGTGAGGGGAAAACAGCAGGGAATGGATCACCCATTGTAACCTGTTGGGTGCTTTTCCCAAGCCACCGTGATTGACCACTGTCGGAGAGAGGATGCTGGGCTAGATGGACCATTGGTCTGACCCAGTATGACACGTATGTTCTTAAAACCTCTGTGCATGCTTTGCATCCCAGAGTTTTCCCTGGAGGCAAATTGTAGGGATGGGCGAACGCAGTTCGGAAGTTCGGAGTTCGACCCGAACTCGGCCTGTTTGGACGAACGAACACGAACACGAACATACCGAACAAATCGAACACCGAACGGCGAAATGGTTGAACAGTTCAGTCAGTTCGGATCGTGTTTGGGTGAGTTCGGGTGGCTAAAAAAGGTTCACTGGAAGGTCAAACATGACAGGGAGGTGTAGTCAGTCACTGAAAAGCAGATTTCCAGGCACCAGGGGTGGAGAGGCTTGCAAGAAAGGAAACTAATTATCTGCCTCCCCCCTTCCCAACACCTTCTGAGCTAGTCACTGTTCCTGAACAGCAGGCGTTGAGTAGGATTTTTAGATTGCTTTAAGTTTCATTTCAGTTTTGTA